>BFEA01000952.1:326088-340786 GCA_003427395.1 Chara braunii | reverse complement strand
CTCTCTCTCTCTCTCTCTCTCTCTCTCTCTCTCTCTCTCTCTCTCTCTCTCTCTCTCTCTCTCTCTCTAACATGTTTTTAAATTGGTACTCACACGCTGTTAATTTCATGTTAAAATCGCTATATTTTGGACTTAAATGGAACTTAGGAACCCGAAGAATGCAATTGAGAAGCTATAAATTGAATCTAAATTGGAGATTCAAGGCAATCACTTACTGATCATGATGGATTAAGTGTGGATTCCATTGCACTTCCATCAATTTTGTAACTTAAAAGCCGTTACGGTTACAACATGAATTGTTGAACTCTCAATTTCTTTACACCTTGCTCAATTTTGAGTCAGCATTGAGTCAGACCTCTTTTAGATGACATTGTGACTTCCCTTAATTTATTGAAACTCAATCGAAGTAGGACATTTACGGCAAGCACACGGATGGTTTAAGTACTAATAGTCTAGTATGGATTCCGTCGCACTTTGATAATTTTTGCTTTAACTCTATTAAATGTATACTAATCACGACGAAGTTTAACGAATCGCACGACAAACGAATGACACGACAAACGAGATTACGGTTTAAGTACAATGACTATGGGTTCCATCGCACTTCGATAATTTATGTACTACATACTTATTAAAAGACGTGACACTCAGTCTGTTCGGTGTGATTTAAGGATGGATTCCAACACTGTGACACTTTGATAATTTTTGACTCTATCACACTTCGACATTTTATGCGACTTTAAAGACGAAACTGACATGTCATTGTCATACATTGAAATGCACTTGAATCAGACGTACTACACATGACATGGTATGAAGGCGAAACCAGTCTAAGATGGTTTATGTATGGATTTCATAGCACTTTGGCAAAAAATCATAAACCGATACGACATTGTCATATGAAACTGAAATTCATGTGAGTACCATGGAATCTGTCTCACTTCAAGAAATGTCGTACTCATGGAAAATTAAAAGTCAAAAATTGTACAGGTAATTAAAGTTCAAAATTGTACTGACACGTGCAAGAAATCGCAAATGCAAGATTGAAGTACGTCTACATTAAACGCTACAAGGCAACTGTACATTGAACTATGTCTAAATTAAACGCTACGAGCCGCAACAATGTAAACTTTCTAAAACGCTATCATTTACAAAATTTGAAGTTCCTACCGATGTCCCCGCGTCCCTTTAGAACCAAACCCGTATAAGGCATTCATAGACGACCCGAAAACAAGGGTTTGTGGTTGTCCCTTCGTCGCCACCACCGAGAACACCGAAATGTACTTCATCCTTACAAACCTACAGGCACCCGCCAATGACTTACCGATTGCGTCACGCACACAACATGTCACTTGCTCTACCTCATGCCACTTATGAACCTCATCAATTCGAATGACAATCTCCAAATCGGATTGTCCGTTCTCGTACAGAAGGCGCAAATTCCCCATGTTGCGACCATAGACTCTAAGGTGGTTGCAAGAAACTAGAACTACAGCGTCTACCAAAGTCCGCTTTCGGTTTGAACATGCCACACACAACACTCTGCAGAAGTCGCAACCGGCCACAGACAACCGTATGCAACAATATGACACATCTTTTGGCTGTAACCCGGCACCACGCAGCGGATATACTTCCAAAAAACATATTGTAGGATGCTCAATCCAATAACTCTTGGTTCAAGTCTACAGACCACACCCCAGGTGACCTCGTTACGTTGTTCAGGCGAAGGTAAAACGTGTTATTCTCTTTCTGCCTGATTGCGGCACACAGGGACGGAAGTCGCCTGACACGAATGGCATAATGAGGTACTTTGATCAGACTTCCCCACTCCATCGCGGAAGCAAATTTGTAGTCCTTATGCCATGGGCATTTCCTTGCCAAGATGGCTCTATCCCATTCTGCCTCGGACCACACATCGATAGGCTTGTCAAAGAAGGGGACGACGGTCATCCACGGGTCGTTTTCGGTATCGCCTCCCGAACCATGGAATCCGCATGCACAAGGGTGAATGGGACATGCATAATCATGCCGATGGTCCATGACTCCTGTCGCACTCCCTACACACGACATGAAATGCAAACAAAATGAAAATGAAATATCGAAATAGTAGGAAAAATCGCCTTCATGATGAACTTGACTTGAAAATTGTTGAACCATCACCAACCATCTTAAAAAATTAAACCGTAGACCATGGACAAAATTCGCTACGAAAAATTATTGCAACAATAATATGCTCCATTCTGAATTCTCGTCCCTTCAAACAGTTATTTTTCAAAAATCTCACTCCCCCACTCTATCGGGAGGACGTGCACTAATCGCTCTTGTCCCCTCCATCTACACTCCCTTCACCAGATGGACCTTCACCAGATGGACTCAAGTCGAGAAGTGCAGCTTCAGCATTTAGTCGAACACTGAAAGAAATGACAAGTCCAGTTGTGAATGGTCTTGTACCACGGACCGGTCTCTCCCAACCAAAAGCGATCGAGTCAGCATCCTGCCATTGTGTCTGGTCAGTCATTTTCCATCGTTTTTCCCATGCGTTCTCATACAGTTGTTCGAGCGACTTTGCTCTCCCAGTCGGCACCCAATATTCCACTAGCACTTGATTATAATTTTGCGAATTACAATCAACAACTACCCGAGAAAGAGTTTTGCCCACCCAGATTGGCACACCGCTGAACAGATCATCGTCGGAGGGGCGAAGGATAAAAAAAGTGCCCACGTCGACATGCACGAGGGGGTCGAAACTAGTCTTCGGGCGATTTTTTCTTCGTCCAACAAAGAGCTGTTCCCTGTCATCGTCGATGTTGACACTGTGAGGAGAAGGTTGTTGATCGATTTCGAGCGGCCGTGGTCGTGGCCAAAAACTTCCCTGGGGTTGTGAGGACAACCCGTTGGCGATGATCTCATCGCCATGTTTGATAACCTCCTCCCAATAACACAAAGTTGTTTCTCTCCTACTCACCTCATGGTCATTGTAAGGGCACCACGTCGACCGCCTACTCTCCAGCAACTCGCGGAATCGAACAACACCATTTTTGCCATTCAAATAGTCATTTCGAGGAAGGGGTTGCACATGAGGCGGGTCAAACGGCCATGAAGGACCAGCATAGCTTTCATCGGGGTTTTGATTGAAACAAAAAATCGAACCTTCCTCGGGCAACCATTCTTCATCATCGCAAAACTCCTTGTACAACATGCCCGGACTATCTCCAACCATCAAAAATTTAAGCAAGTGCGGTTTTGAAATACCGGTAATGTCTGACGCAACGCACGGGTCCAGTATACTAATCCAATTTTCCATCGTATCGAGGAAAATACATTTGGGAGGCTTTTTGTGGGATTGCTTTATGAGCTCAAAGAACTCGTCCATCGTATAAATGTCTACGTCTTTCAATTTCTTCGAGAAAACGCTGAAAGTAGCGTCAACGTCTGTATGGGTGTGTCCCACCAGCATGAAACATATTTCTACCTCTTCAAAAACTTCGAACTTAACCAACAGTGCAGCCAGGGCACATATGTAGTTGTTCTTGTTTTCCCGCCAACAATTATCCGCTTGAATGCGCAAAAAACGTGGCAGTGGCGTCCCGCTCCCTTGAATTTCGACAAAGGTTCTCATAACACAAGTAGTGACCGTGTTGGAATCGTGTTTGAAATAAGGAAACCACGTGTACACATATATACTAGGGTCTAGGCCGTGTGCAATGACGCCTGTCAGATTAGTCTTCATCATCATCTCGTGCCTAAGTGCTTTCGAGTAGTTCGCTTGACCAATATGGGGGATAGTTGTTTTCTTTTGATCCATGCCGTCAACGATGAGACACAAACGCTCGTTCGGATGAACCATGGAATCAGTTTTTGCTCGACTGTAGTCCAATCTGTGTTCAACTTGCCTCGTTTGGTGTGCTTTCATATCCTCTCGAGCACGTTATCGATCTCGAGGAAGAGCAGCATATTGTATACGTTCCTTCAGTTCATGACAGACGGCGCACTTCGTGAACGTGTTAGATTGCGCGAGGGAAACATGGAAAAAGTGTTTCCGCCACAACTTATAAAAGTTGGACTCAAACAGGACATCGAGGCCAGCGGCCAGAAAGTCGGATTTGATGGACTCATAAATTGATCTCTTCGTGAAAGCAGTCGGGAGTCGAAGCTTCGGTCTGGAAACCCCACCTTGGTTAGCCACCTCATTCGGCATGCTATCCGCATGACACTCGATGAACGTTCTCATGCTGGCAAGCATGGCGACCATTTTATTGGTTGGCCTATATTTTCCCGTCAGGCCATGCTCGGTACGCACGTAGCCATTGTCGAAACGTTTTTTGTAGGTGTAAAATGTATTACGCGAGACACCGAGTACATTGTAGTACGTCCTGATGCACATTGAACGTTCCAACTCCACAGGGCGGACACGTTTCTGTCCACTCTCATTTAGTGTGAAATCCTTAATACTTTTCATCCAACACTCAACTCGCTCTCCCGGACTCTTACTGTACAGTCCTTGTCTAACCTTTCGCACTTCCTCAGGCGACACGTCGTAACAACATTGAGCCTTGCAACATGCCATGCCGCGCACCATGAGCAGTCTTTTTCCGGACAGCATGTTTCTCGCTCTTTTATACTGTTCTTTCCTCCTAGCGTTCCTATTAGCCATGTTATACCTTCGTCTTTCACCTGGTAAAGGTGCGGGCAAAATCTGCAGTATCGCCCTTCTCTCTGCATCACCCCTGCCAGACGATTCCGACCCAGACTCGCTCTGACTCGGAATCGCATCATCATTTCGCATATGCGTTGGACTCGCCCGTGCAGTGGAAAGCTCCTCCGAAGAATAGTCGGTGGCAACCAAGTTCGTAGTACTGGAGGTAGCGCGAAGCAAAGGTCAGCTGGAATAGGACCGTTGTCCAGATGAGTAATCAGTGGCCACCAACCGCTCACTCTCGTCATCAGACGATGCGTAAGAAACACCCATTGGCACGCAACTGCTGTGCGCCGAAGCTGTGGGGTGCACCTCGTCAGGAATGTGGAACTCTATCCGGGAGGTAGACGGTTCTTCGGCTGCGGACGTTGTTGCCAATTCTGTAGGCAGTTGGATGCAACCTCCAAAGCTCTTACGAAAAGCGAGATTTCGTTTTCTGGGGAAATCCGCAGCTGATTGTTGGAACGGCGAACTGTCCGAAGAGGTCGTCGGGGCCAACTCTAGGTGTTGTAGCTGGCAATGCAAGTCGACGGCTTGTTCAGTTTTCATAGCCCGGTTCATGCGCCCGTTCGCCGAGCCTTCTTCGACGCCGTCATGCAACCGTCGGTGCAACGGATGCTCCCGTCAGCGCAATGGATTATTCTCTCTTGTGCGGGTCGAACGGGTCATTCGAATTCGTGTCCACACCCTGCAAAACAGCGGAGCGAACTGTAAGCACGGTCAGATTTACGTGTTGAGGGCACAAAGTTTGCCAGGATCCGAATTTGGCGGGTGCAGGAGTAGCAAGGAACCTGTTTTCGCGTGGCTTGTGTCAGTGGAAGGTAGCGCCAGTGGGTGCACACAAGGAACGCTATGTTTGGGCGAACAAAAGGAAGGCTCTGTTGTCGGTGAACGATAGCACGCACAGAACAAAGGGTAGTGGTGGATGCACCACCACATAATTCGGTGTAGCGCGGCCCCAAACAGACCCCTATAAACACCGATTCTCACCATCGTCTAAGCGAGCTCGTGCGGTGCTCCATTCGCTGGCACTAGTGCAATAGCGACCCCCGATTTGCACGCTGGGAACGTCGACGTGCGACAGCGCGAACCGGACAGCACACAGAAACACAAGCATGTCTGCGTCAAGACTCCGCACACCGCGACGGTCAAAACCCTTGGGGGGCAGAAAAGATCGTGGGTGTGAAAAATTGCTCGCCTTCTAAAATGCCCTTGAAGGGGTTTATGGGGGTTGCCTACAGTAACAACGGTAGTGCCCTTTCTTTCGGCAACCCCCATGAACCCCTTCAAGGGCATTTCATAGGGCGAGCAATTTCTCGCACCCGCAGTCCTCTCGCAATCAACTCACAGTCGAAGCTCCAGGCGCCATGCGGAGGACGGATAGATTTGCGCCGATCCTCAAAGTCTTCCAGGATCCGAACTTGGTGGATTTGTCTGCAGCGAGTAACAGGTTTTCGCGCGGCTGCAGGTATTGGAACGGGTGGATGGCGTTTGCACAGAAGCAGGTGATGCTCGGCCGCACCGCATTTCGGGGCGGCGATGAACGAAGATCCACGGCACATCGGAAATGCACCCGGCCAGTGACACCGTCGTCAACCCCAATAAACCTCTTTCAGGGCAACTCACAAGGTGAGCACTTTTTCGCACTACCAGGCCGCCGGCATTGAAGACGGACTGGGCAGTCCAAGCTGTTGAAAATAACGGTCAGATTTATGGGGAGCCTGTAAGTTCGCCGGGATCCGAATTTGGCAGGTGTAGGAGTAGCAAGGAACCTGATTTCGCGCGGCTTGTGTTAGTGGAAGGTAGCGCCAGTGGGTGCACACAAGGAACACTATGTTTGGGCGAACAGAAGGAAGGCTCTGTTGTCGGTGAACGATAGCACGCGCAGAACAAAGGGTAGTGGTGGATGCACTACCATACAATTCGGAGCAGCGCGACCCCAAACTGACCCCCATAAACTCGATTCGCACCATCGTCTAAGCGAGCTCGTGCAGTTTTCCATTCACAAGTACTAGCGCAAGAGCTTATCGAACTCGGACATCCCCACTGCGTAGACAAGAAAAATGTAGAAAGGGATGAAAGATCCCCCCTTCAACCCTTCCAAACATTGATTCGACCAGTCTAGAAGGCAACCCCCGATTATGCGACAAGACCCCGCACACCGCGACGGTCAAAAACCTTGGGGGGCAACAAAGATCGTGGGCGCGAAAAATTGCTCGCCTTCATAAATCCCCTCGAAGGGGTTAATGTGGGTTGCCGGCGGTGACGACGGCCGTGTCCCTTATTTTCGGCAACCCCCATGAACCCCTTGAAGGGCATTTCAGAGGGCGAGCAATTTCTCGCGCCCACAGTCCTGTCGCAATCAACTCACACTCGAAGCTCCAGGCGCCACGCAAAGGACGGATAGATTCGCGTTGATCCTCGAAGTCCGCCAGGATCCGAACTTGGTGGATTCGCCTGCATTTGTAACGGGTGAATGTCGTTTGCACAGAAGCAGGCGTTGCTCGGGCGCACCGCATTTTGGGGCGCCGATGAACGAAGATCCACGCCACATCGGAAATGGACCCGGTCAGCGACACCGTCGTCAACCCTAATAAACCCCTTTCAAGGCAACTTACAAGGCGAGCAATTTTGCGCAATACCATGCCGCCGGCATTGAAGACGGACGGAGAAGTCCAAGCTGTTGAAAACAACGGTCAGATTCATGCGACGCCTCGAAGTCCTCCGGGATCCGATTTTGGCCGGTGCTGGAGTAGCAAGGAACCTGTTTTTGCGCGACCGGTGTCAGTGGAACGGAGCGCCAACGGGTTCACATAAGGAACGCTATGCTTGGCCACACAAAAGGAAGGCTCTGCCGCTCTCGAGCTGTTGTCGAACGTCAGCAAGCGCAGAGCAAAGGGCAGCGGTGGATGCACCACCACAAAATCGGGCGCAGCGCGACCCCAAATTGACCCCTAGTGCAAGAGTTCATCGAGATCGGACATCCCAACCGCGCAGACAAGAAAAATGTAGAAACTGATGAAAGACCCCCCCTGCAACCATTCCAAACCCCGTTTCGGCAAATCGACAAGGCGACCCCCGATTCGCGTGCCGGTAACGTCGACGTGCGAAAACGCGAACCAGAAACAGGAGCATGTGTGCGACAAGAATCCGCGCACCAGGACGGTCAAAACCCTCTGGGGGCAACAAAGATCGACGGCACACAGACAAGGGACACGGCCGCTTCTTCAGTCCCGTATGTCAGCGGTTGAGGAGAAAGCGGCTGACATACGGGACTGCATAGGAAACTCCTTGGCACGACCGGGGGTGTTTGTTAGGATGAAATACATGTCCGTTTTTTCAGAGATTGCATCGGTCGACGAACTGCAGACCCGCGTCTACGGATCGTCACTGAATGCTTTGTTTGGCTTCGGTTCACGACGTCGTCCTGGAGGATCCCCAAATGTCGCCGCATCCGAACCGGTCTTTAGTCATTCTGTTTGAGGGAAAAGAACGGCGAGGGACGAGATGCGGTTGTGTTGCCTAACATGTCAGATTTGTAGGACTGCAGAGAAGTGTGAGACTCCGCGGTTGCTGGTACACACTGCACAGCGCGCTTGTCGTGCAAATCCCTGGTCGTCGTTCGGTTCAGTGACATGACGAAAGTCATGTTGGACGTCCGTCTCTGATGTCGTCTCCTGCCATGTCGTGCCCCGACGAAGTTCGGATCTCGGCGAACTTCGCGTTCTGGCCTCTCCGTTAATTTGTCTCTAATGTCATTGGCGTCGGGCGGGCCGCTGGAAAGACCCATCACCGCGGAAGGATCTGCCCGTAACCGGTTTTCGCCCATCCACCATCAACATGTGCCAAACAGTCGGTCACTGTCATAGCGAGATGCCAAAAACACTCTTAGAGATCCCCATCGCAAGGTCGCGCGAGCTTCGCGTTTCCTGAAACCCGTTGGAGATCCCGGTTGGCGGGCCCTCTTGTTGGAAATCCCTTTGGCACCGTGCTAGGACACCTTGCCAGGACCCCAACTTTTTGTCTGTCTCTCTCGCAGCCTCCAGAAGTTCGGATCCCGACAAACTTCCTGTGACGCTTATGTATTGAACGGGCGTTGGGCTTGATGATCCCCCGTGGATTGCGACACGAGTCAAACCCTGATCCACAACTGCTCCTCCAGGGACTCATACAATGTTGTCGCGGCTGCTCGTTCGAGCTTGGCTTCATCCAATGCCAAGCTGCGCATATCAGAAGAAGTTCGGATTTCGGCGAACTTGTCCTTCTCAAGCGGCCTTTTGTGTTAGCGAGGCCTTTCCGGGTCGTGGTTCAGTCCAATCTGTGTTTGCCTGACGCCGTCTCTGGCTATCGCATTTTCCTGAAGTTCGGATCCCAGCGAACTTCACGTTTCGGTGGGTGCGTTGGTTTGGCTTCGGACAGGCACTTTTAGTACGGATCTCGGCGAACTTCGCGTCCTGAACTGTCCGGGTTCCTATTGCTAAACGGAGGACACTTCCCCGTCCAACGCGGGCTTTGTGCGTCACCACCCGTCCATTCCCGATCCGGTGGACATCCGTGTTCCAAAAAAAAACGACGTGGTTGTCGCCCGGCTGCATGAAGTGTATGCCCTTGTAAAGAATGATCTCGTTGCAGGTAAGAGGTCATTGTTGGTCTTCGCGTTAGAAGTTCGCCAGGATCCGGTCCTCGGATAGCGTCATGTGCCCGACGTGTTGAGGGCAAGGTGTGCCTCCTCTATTTTTCGCCTGCGTTGTGCTTTGACTGCTATTTGACGCTCGAAGAGGTTTTATTTGTTTTCCGTTGTCATCCGTAGACAATATGTCTTCGTCCAGGGGCGAAGGGGAGCCTGCAGCAACCTCCGAGATGGGATCTGGGAAAGATTCTACAAAACGGTCGTCTACGACCTCGAGGACGTGGTCCGACCACGCTAGGTCGAAATGGTTTGTCGACTGGTGCTGTGCTGATGCTAGGAACCCAGTCCAACAGCCGTGTGGTCCTGTGATCTTCGTCGAAGCCAACAAGCACCGCAGGGTTCTGGGGGCTGTCTTGCGGTGGGAGAATGCGAAAGGCAGTCGTCGACAGTTTTACATGAAAAATGTGTACGGTTCGAAGGGGAACGTCGTCGTCGGTGCCAAGGGGGCAGTTCTCGACATGTGTCTGTTCGAGGGGTTCGGAGCGGGTGCTGCGAACACCCCGTTCTACAACGACCTCTGGCGGCAGGGCGGGTTTGTTTTGGGTCGAGAGTTCTTCGACCTGTTGGAGGACAAGGGCATCGCCCTCGACCTCCCTTGCGAAGTCGGTCCCGACCTGGAACTGTCAATGCCTTTGCAGCCGTGCGGCGATTTTGAGTCGAGCGGGGGAGGGGGGGGATCTAGGTTCCGGGGAGGCTACACATGTGCAGCGGGAGGATGCCAGAGGTCAGTTTGACGACAGCGAAGATGAGGCGACACCTCGTCCGCCATTTTCGCCGTCGAGGGAAAGAGACAGGTCGGTGCTGTCCATACCTGGGGTCCGGCAACAGACCGCAGCGGATCCCGGAGAAGAGGGAGTCCTGTGTGGGTCTGACTTGGAGCCCGCCGAGGGCCATGGCGCGGAAGGCGAGGCCGTGGGTGGGGAGGGAGCGTAGGGCACTCCCCAAAAAAGGAGGGGAGAATTTCAAGAAGAGTTGGTGGGCTCTTCAAAGAAACAAAAGACCAAGACCCCGAGGAATGCAGGAGAGAAACGGAAGGGGAGGGGGGTGGAAGAGGGTCACCCGGGTAGCAAACGTCCAGCTTCGAAACATAAACAGCCTGAGTCGGGACCTTCTTCACCACGGCCTGCCATCGACGTGGACGCCGGGTACTTCCTGGAGTACAAGGACGGCGTAAGGACAAGGCGGGAGTTTGAGATCATCCCAGCTCAGATCGTTGACATAAGGGAGTGGGAGGATCTTTACAACCAGTGGTCGCTAGATCCCATCCTCGTGGAAACGATAAGGGAAGCAATGCGGTCTGCGTTCGAAAATAAAGAACAGACGTATGAGTTGCCGGTCTTCAAGCTCACACCACTGGGGCTTTAAAAACCAACTCCTGGGACCAAGGCACAACGTCTGAAGCCAGAGGAGTGGAAGGATGAGCTGGCGAGAGAATACTACTACTACGCGGTGTGCGGGCAGCACAACGCGGCTGCAGCCAGGTTGCTGCTCGGCAGCGAGGTGGCCAAGAAGTACAATTTCGAGCGGGGGCCGGCACGGATGGTGTACTTTTCCGCCGATGACTTCGAAGGCGCCTCCCTGACAGTTGAAACTTTCTATGAAAGACATTCGATGGCAGTGGAAGCATGACGGCTGCCCGAGAGCTGTGATGGGGAACCCTAGCGGGAAACAAGATCAGGTCCGGGCTTGGCGTAAGTTTTGTACAACGGCGCTCCATAAGGCGCCTCAAAACARCTTGTGGCTTCTCRCGGAWCAAAAGKAAGAGGAGGCCATTAAGAAGCAAAATGYTGCCCTRCGTTCTTACTTACCTCTGGCGATGGCCGGGGAAAATGTCTGGAAACTGGCCGTGGAATTTTTCGAAAAATGGGAGAYGGGCAGATTGCTGAGCCACGATGGGGCGAAGTGGACCGTCAAAAAGAAGAAGGTCAAAAGCGTAAAGCTTGGGGTCGCCTACATCCACAACGACAAATTGGGCAGAACGGAGGTGGTGTACAACGTCCCCGTGGACCTGCCAAATAAAAAGGGCAAAAAGAAAAAAGATGAGGGCGATTGGTTCGTGCAAGTGCCAGACCCGGACGCGCATTGTTGGAAAGCAATGGAATCACTCACGGACAATGAGAAGTGTCGCGTTCTGAAAAAGGTGCTTACTTGCGAGGTCGTTTGGGTCCAGGCCGTCTCCCCGTCGTTGGCGAAGTTGGGAAAGCTCAGCGTGCAGGACATGGTTCAGCTGGTGAAGTGCGACCGCGTGCTGGTCCGGTTGTGGAATTACTACCAATTCAAGCACGAGAAGAGGTCGGACGCAGACTGGATCCAAAGGTACCCTTTCCTGAAATCGAGATCTGCCGTGTTCAAGAAGTTTGAAGGTCAGGGATTGGATGACGAGTTGTGGGATAACAGTAGGAAACACGTTTCCGACTCGGCGCTGTTCAAGGACTGCCCGCCGTACATGGGTTGCGACCAGGACAACTCGATTGAGGTGACGGAGAAGTTGGCGGGCCACAAGAAGTTGTCCGTCGACTGGAAAAACAAGGTTCTCTCCGTGTTGAATGGAAGCAGACTGAAGAGCCAGAAAGTCGCACTGCCGAAGATGTCATTCACATTCAATGGAAAGACACGGGGGACGTGACATCCATCGCGCCGTTCGCCAACGACCCTTTAGAGGCGGACATCAGGGGCGCAGAGCTGAAGGAGGCAGTGGCTGCCACAAAGAGCCACACGTTCGTCCTCGATCTGTGCGAGTCGGTTGACCTCAAACTGTGGAAGCCCCAAGCGTGGGAGACTTTAAATTCCTATCTTCAGACGTGGTGTCCCTCGCATTGGACTCTCGTTGTTTTCGTGCCGCGGCAGCACAACCTGTCGTTTCTTGCCAGCATGCACCATCTTTCTTTCGTCAAGCTGTTGGAAGGGAAGTGGGTGCAGAGAGTGCAGCAAAAAAAAAGCTTCCCCGTTGGGAACAATTTGTACACGGAGGAAGACCGCATGTACATCCTCTTCAAGGGTGACGATCTGCGCGTCAACACGTCCGTGGTCTACGAGGGAAACCTGCCCACGGGTGCCGCTGCTGCGGTGCGATTGCCTCAGAGGGTCACCCAGACGGATGTGTCCGAGATTCCTTTCACGCCTTGTGACTGTTCGCCGGTGGCCTGAACGACAGGCCAGCGTCTACGGGGATATGGAACGCAATCCGACCCAATTCGTCGGTCTTCTTGATTTTCTTGGCAAGAAGGGAGAGGGTGTCGTGTTCCTTGGGAAACCACACGCGCGAAGCGTCTGGGAGCTTATGAAAGCCGGCCGACACGTTGTCGCAATGGAAGGGAACTCCGACCTCTTGCCATTCACGATGTAGGTGGTGAAAAGCGAGGTCAATTCGAGTGGGCACAATTGTGAGTTCATGGTCGTGAGGCCAACACGGGATAAGGTGTGGAGCAAGAAGACGGATATGTGGTTCAAGTTGAGTGAGAGGGAGAGGAACAAGATATACGATTTCTTGTTCCTTCAAACGCGTCTGAGGAGGGACACTGACGCTGAGTACATCCGCCGGAAGGACCACATGTTGGCACTGCTCGACAACTACCACTTCGCCTCCTGCATGAACGCGAAGACGTTTATCGAAAGGCTGCAGTCGCTGTACTTTGTGGAGTCTGAGGAGCAGTTGAAGTTAGCCAGTTACGCTTCCCTGATCTCCACTGCCGACGAGGAAGCCATAGGTGTGGAGTTTGTCGCCAACGCGAAGGAGGAGGAGAGCGACACGGAGAGCATCGACATGCAGTACGACCCGCCTCCGGCAGACCACGGCCAAGGGTCCTCGTCGGCCGGTCCATCACCAAGCGCTGCAGCCCTTGTGTCACCATTGGCCAAACCGGCGCCGGGCACCACGCCGATAAAGTTGCTGGAGAGACTTAGAGCTCTGGCCGCCCCCCCGCCCGCTTTGCGTCCCGGGTCCGTTGTCCCGCCCGATCATCCGTCTTCGAAGGATGACAACATCCACTTCCTGCTTGAACCGCAACGTCATTCACCTGAGCAGGACTGGGGCCATGACATGGTTTGGCATCCGGGAGTCATCCAACCAGCGATACGAAATGGCGAGTGGGTCATGGCCGTGGCAATCCCGGGCGCGGGATGGATGTCATTCCCACGCGAGTCGAAGTCCAACTTCTTGCACCTCGCAAGATTTCGGTCCTCCAGAAAGTGAAGGTCGAAAATGACACTTTAGCACCCGGCGACCTGTCCCTCATTTCCACTGCCGGTCGACTGTTTGACGAGCTTCAGGACAAGTGCTGGTTGGAATTGACGGAGGTCTACTACGAGCTCGACACGAGTCCGTCGATGGGCGTGGTGGACTGGAAAGTGCCCCCTCCCAGTGGGCCGGACGGTGGTTCCGGGGCGGGGTCACATGGAAGCGGAGGGGATGGGGGTGGCACGCAGGGGGTGGCAAAGGAATCCCGCCTATGGGGGAGAGAGGGTCTCACGACCGCAGCACGACATCAGGAGGCAGCGCCGGGGTGGTGGGTTTCGCCGTCGACCGGACTCCGTCAACAGGCACCCGGCCCGAGCACACGACACACTCCGTCAACCCCCGGACTTCGCCCGTGGGCTCAGCGAGGGACACGTTGGCAGCCTTGGTTGCTCTGGGCATTTGCTCGGCCGGAAAGCCGAAGTCCGCCGGGATCCGAACTACGTCGGGTGAGGAGCCGCCAGAGCGGTCCGGATTGCGAAGCTGCTCGGGGTCGGGGGATCCAAGCACGGATCGAGAAATTCGCAGCATTGCGGTGTGGGACGAGACTTCGGAACGGTGTCGCCTGAGCGGGAGCGACGGCCGCAAGGATTGCAGCGTGAGGCTGCAAGTGCAGGGTCCGGCGACACGGAGACCACGAAGTCCGCCAAGATCTGAACTTCTTCGGGCGGGGTTTGTCGGCCAGGGATTGTCGTGCCGTTGAGAGGGGCAGCGTGCACGGGGACGGAAGAGCGGTCCTCGCGATTCGGCATGGGTACCGCGGAAGGGGACGAGTTTCGTGGGAGGGAAGTAGGGGAGGAAACGGAGGAACAGAAGGGAGCGCAAGAAGGGGAGGAAGAAGGGGAAGAAGAGGTGGAAGGGGAGGAAGCGGGAGAAACGGTGTCACGCGGCCACAAGTACTGTGCCGCCTGAAAACGGCAATTTAGGGGTTTAGGCTCAGGGTTAAGTCCGCGTTTTGACAGTGCTTTGGGATGACCGGGCTACAGGAATTATGAGAACTCAGGGTACCCCTGATTCTGCACGCACTAGATTTTAAGAGTAACCCCCAAAGACAGCAAGAAGGATAGGTGCACTGAGC
>BFEA01000952.1:305514-316961 GCA_003427395.1 Chara braunii | reverse complement strand
CTCTCTCTCTCTCTCTCTCTCTCTCTCTCTCTCTCGTGCGCACACATTGACACACGCAGTTCCCCTCCGTCCCTTGGACCCGCGTCGCTTTTCACCAACCCGGGTCGTGCGCGCGTCCCTGCCCGCCTCAGCACGGGCCAAGTTTCCCTGCCCGCCTCGGCGCGGGCCTCACCCCTGCACCGGTTCCGCCCCCTCAGCCTGGAACTCGCCCCTGCGCGACCCCGCACATTCCACCGCTTTGCTTTCCGACGCGCGTCAACCTGACCCTCCGCCCCCTTCCGCATTTTTCCCTTGGGCTCCGCCCCCTTGGCTTGGAACTCGTCCCTGCGCGAGTTCCCCCTCCTCCACCTCGGACTCGCCCCCACGCCGGTTCGCCTGCCCGGTTCCGCCCCTCCACGGGTTTCCTTTGGGCCCGCGATCGAGCATGTCGCAGGGACCTTCGTAATTTTTAATAGTATAGAGATATGGAATGAGAGATGATTTTACATATTGTGAGTTACTTCGATTCGAATTAACCCATGTAGCATGAGTGTGTGATCGAGACCGGACTCCTCACAATTAGCGTTTAGGGATGCTCTTTTGAAGAGAGCTAAGGTTATTTTTACGAACTAGACTATTTACTCTATTTTCTCGTTATGTCATTAGTTGGATGGTGTATTCGCAATCAGTTGTAAGGCTCTTGTCCAACACAATTCACCCTCAGGGTGGACTTTCAATCGCTGCCTTCCGCCACTGCCTATCCTTGAAGCAAGAGACGTGGAGGTTGAGAGGACCTTTTAGCCGCTTCAGATAACGAAAGTCGGTGTCTGAGATTCCTAACTTTCAACCGCTCCAGAGCACAAGTATTGCAATGGTTCTCTAGCCAACACGAAAAGCAATGTGTTAGGCAATGACGTACTAAGGGTCATGTGTCTTCTAGTATCGCATAGCGCGTTGTTATGGTGAAGGGTAATATTGTTTCTCACGCATCACCATTGTGTTAATTGCTCGTAGAGTAGGCAGACTTGTCCTTTTGGTTGTGTATGAGTTACGGGTTGAAATAATAAATCGAACCAAAGTTAGAAATGAGATATCGAAAGCGCACAACACCGTCCGAAAAAGAAGATGAGGAGAAGGAGTAGGAGGAGGAGGGGGAGCAGAAGGAAGTGGACCGAAAGGAGGAGGAGGAGGAGGAAGAGATGCAGGGAAAGGAGGAGGAGGAGGCGAGAGATGAGAGAGATATGGAGGAGGAGGAAGGAGGGTACGCACCTGCAACGGGGTTGGAACACGTGTCAGGCCGTGGCCATTGGCGAGCGATTTCGGCATCGCCCAACTGCCACGGCGTGCACAAGTCGTGCGCGGGCAGACGACGGTCGGTGGCTGAATTCAAATTCGAATTTGCCCCGATTTGGGTCGTAGATCTCTTAGATCTGACAATACGACCCAGACCGGGGCATTTTTGGTTTCATTTTCGGAGGCCCTACCGGCCTTACGAAAGTCAGCCAACCTTCCTGGGGGTACTATGTACCTGAAACAGCATCATCGCAGACCCCAAAACCCTATCGGACCCAAAGTCTATTTTTCAACCAGCACGGACAGTGGGCCCCGCTCGGACGACGGGGGGACCCGGAACAGAAATGGGTCTAGGACGACCAGGCTGGTAACCTATCGGTCCTATCCTATTTGTAACTCTAAACTGACGATGAACGTGTTGACGATGTGCAAAAAGCATTTAACTTTGATTCCACCATGAATATCTTCAATCATTTCCCCAACAAATATATTTTAGTTTAGCAGTCTAAACATGACAAGTACCACCATTCTCCACGCTAAATATTATATATATCACTTGCAAACACCAACTACTATATTATAAGCAATGTGCGATTTGCCTCGGCCCACAACCATGATGTCCTTGAAATGTTCATTGTACTTCTACCTTCATCAATGCCATCGTGACGCACTCCGAATAATTTTGAGGCATGAGAGAACTGCACCACAATGACCGACAATTGCGTAGCACTACGAACATGTTCGCACCCCTTCACGCTCGCGCGAACAGCTCGCGAACAAGTTCGGGCGAACATGATTTTTTTCCCGTAAAAAATAAATAAAAAAATTGGTTGATTATTTTTCACTGATGATTGGCTACGAATTTGAACATGATTCCAAGACAAAAGTTGCTTGTATTGTTATTGTACATAGCATCAAATGTTTTCAGGTTTTTCTGCTAAACGTTTTTTTTTTTTTTTTTTTTTTTTTTTTTGCTAAACGTTTTTTTTTTTTTTTTTAATGTTTGCGTTCGGAGGGTTTTCGACGCTTATTCACGTTCGGGCAAACATGTTCGCGTTTGCCTCCGAACACGAACACGGTGCTACGTAGACCGACAACAATACTCTACGGACGGGTATAGTTGTGGTTGTACGGTAGCGACTCTCTCTTACAAAAGAACATAAGTTGTCAATTTCACAACAATACAATTATACAATAAATGGTCCGTAGGTGCATCCTGATTTAAAGGCCATCAAGGTGCGCATCCGCAAATTTGTATGCACCTACCGACCGCCACTTTTTATCCTACGTGACAAAAGTTGTGCAGTTCTAAGTTGTCAATACGCTGCCTTTGCGTTCATAAATCTTTTCATGACATTCCCTGACTCCCCGACGACAATGGGTGGTAGTAGTAGGCTACGCGCAAGTGGTATTGGTGGTTCCATGACTCACAAAAAAAAAAAACATAATTGTTTAATGTCAGAACAATATAGATCCGAGTCATGGTCGCTAGGTGCATACTAATTGAAAGATAATCAATGGGTGCATCCCCAAAATTATATGCACCTACCGACCACAACCTTTTGTGCTAAGCAACCTTCCCTGACCTACAACCATAACATATTTCAAACTGTCACCGCATCGTCGCACTTGAAACCGATGTCTTTGTCACACGTTACTAAGAAATATGAGGCACGAAAGCATTGCATCACAATGAGCGGCAGCCATACTCTACTGCCCGGGGTAGTGGTGGTTAGACGATAAGTTGGTGACGACTCTCTCTTACAAAAAAAAAACACAACTTATCATTTCACTACAATAAATGGTCAGTTGGTGCATATTGTTTTAAAGACAATCATTGTGTACATACGCAAATTAATTTGCACCTACCGACCGCCACTTTTATGCTACGTCGTATACCTGCGCTTACAGGCGTGTAGTCTTCTTAATCGTTAATACACTACCCCAGCCTTCATCGATGTATTCATAATGCACCCGAACATTTCAGATGCATGAGACAAGCACACCACAATGCGCGACCCTGGTACACTAGGCCCAAGTGGTCGGTAGGTGCATACTAATTTAGGAACAATCAATGTGTGCATCTATTGGATAGACACTTTTGTTTGGGGGCGCGTTTCCTCCACAGTTTTAGCATGTTCGGCTTGTCGGGAGGAGGGAGGGCGTGCAAAAAGCAAATGCTCATTTCCTCCATGTCTTGTCGTGCAATGGAATTGTGTATGCTTGCTGCGGAGACCACGTGACAACCAATTGAAGGGTGAGGTGGAGGAACCGTATACGAAACGAGTATCCCGTACCGATCACGAACGTGAACGGTGCGGCGATAGAAGTTCATTGGGTGGTCCTCGCTTCACAACCACGATATGCCCAAGATGATGTCAAACTTTGTGTCCAAAATGTCGAAGGACACGGCTTCGCGTGCGTGCGGGGCAAAGTACACACGGGTGCCGCGTCAATGCACCGGTCAATGGACTTGTGCGTGTGACCGTCGGCCAATGTGACTTTTGTGGGTTGCAACTTCCTTCAAACGTGCGGCCCGAGGCAAGCGCGCACCATGAAGTCTTGGTTGATGTCGTTGCAAATAGCTCCACAATCGATGAAGGTGCTGCAGGTCGCCTTTCTGATCTGAATGCGGACATAAAGTAACGGTGTCGGGCGACTGCAGACGAGTCGGCCACCCGAAATAGAGGGATTTGGGGCTTCGACCGGGCACTTAGACAGGATTCTTTAGGTATTCTTGTTGGAAATGTCGGGGAAAATTAGGGGTCCAGAGATGAACTTTGAAATCCCCTTTATCAACTCCCGATATTGACCCTCAAATTCTGAAGATTGGACAACCGGTCCCAACACGCCTAGTGCTTGCCCTTTTTGCCTGATCTGAGGGTGCCTTCGAACCAGCCACCCGTCGAGCTAGGATATGCTAGTAGCCCTTCACGTGGCCTTTTTCGCGCGGACAAGTTGATGGAAAAATGAGGCCTCCGATTTTATCTAGGTTAATGATGAAATTTGACGGGAAAATGAGGCCTCCGATTTTATTATTTAATTTAATGATGAACTTAAAATAAACATAAAATTAAAAATGATTAAAGAAAAATAAAAATAAATGATTATTTTTAATATTTTATTATTTAACTCTTTTTTGCCCAATTATGCTCTCTTTGATTGTAACCCAATTCCTATTTATTATTCATCGCCAGTTTAAACATATTTTATCTAATTAGTATCCCTGACTCGATTCCTATTTATGTGCTCCTTATTGTGGACACACATAACTTAACATACCCCCATGGCTTACTGAGTGACACGTGGGAACTCGGATGGACACATGGTACGAGCACTCAGCAGTTTGGTACAACCGGCAGCTGGTCGGGACCGGAACAGGTGAGACCACTGGTTCGACATTGGTAGAACTCGCAACAGTCTGGTGCTATCATGCATGGAACGACCACTGGTCCGACGTTGGTCTCATACGGTCACTGGTCCGGTACTGCTACGACTCGCTGCAGTCAGGAGTTATTATTTTCTTGGTGTACTTGTTGAGTCGGAAATGGTACAGTTTATTGCCTATCAACGTTGTTATTCCTTGGTACAACACTTGTTGCAGTTCAGGGGCTTGGAACAGTTCGCTCATCCTGAGGGTCCGACAGTTCTAAACTCACGGGGCATTGGTCTAGTGCAGTCAGTCTGAGCCAAAACTCTTGGTACCAATGTTGGGTGACGTCCGGATCTGTGGGCCTGGGAGATAGACAAACAGGTAAGACTGCTATAGCTATCGATACTACATTGAATCTGAAGCAGGTCAATGCAAAAGGTGCCTCTTAGAAAGAAAAGTTGTATTGTATGTATGTAGCAGACCGCCGGTACCGATACTGCCAACAGGCTGAGGGCTAGTGAGCCAGGGGGACGGGGGCCACCCGTATGAGATATAGGGCAGACCATCAGAAGAGGAGGACATTCGGGGATTGAGGCGACCAGGTGGACCAGGGTGCGCTGGAGCGGGCGACCAGGTGGACCAGGGTGTGCTGGAGCGAGTGACCAGGGCGAGCGCTGCCGCAACGTGTGTGACCGTCTCACGAGTTGCTGGCCATGCGAGTTCGCTGGCAGTTGGGAGTGAGGACACTCGAGGAAGGAAGTGAGTGAGAGTGGGAGTGAGAGATAACTAGCAAGACAGGGAAAGTGAAGGCACAGTGAAACGGGTTTTTGACCGTGGTGGGGAAAGCCAAGGGAGTGAGGCGCGGAGAAGACAATGAATACAGCCATGTACCTTCCCTTGATCTGAAGGAGGATTCACCCTTTACTCTTGAAAGGGGGCATGATTGTAGCACCCATATCTCATATCTGATGAGGGGTCAAGTAGGGAACCGTGCGCAGAAGAATGGATATGGTGGAGCACCCTTCCACGGGTTGAGTCCACAGTATACAAAGGGTTAATTGCAGTGTATCCTCCCATGACCCCCAGACACGGCCAGGATTATGTGAACCTGATGCAGCGCGCGCGTGACATCTTGGTGGAAAGCTACAAAGCACGCTCACACGACAGAGAGAGAGTGTGAGAGAGAGGCTGCTGAGACAAAGAGTGAGAGAGAGAAAGACAGAGAGAGTGAGGGAGAGAGACTGCACAGGCAGAGAGTGAGAGAGAGAGAGAGAGAGAGAAAGGGAGAGAGAGTGAGGGAGAGAGACTGCACAGGCAAGGAGAGGGAGAGGGAGAGAGAGTTGACGCGAACTGCGGCGAAACAGTCCGTGTGTGTACGGATCAACACCAGGAAGTAGCGAAAAAATATATATATACTTTCAAAACAACGCCATCGCCACACTGAATGCCGACTTGGCACACACCAAAACTCAGGATGATACCTGAAGGAAAAGCGGTCCCCCGACCGGTTTCGTCCGTTCCGCGACGGATCCTCATCAGGAGGGTGGAACAAAGTCATTTTGCCGAAAGAGAGGGCATTCAGCCATGTCATCTCGTACTTATCCTACTTGCAGCGCCGACTCTCGTTCTCGTACGTATACCCTGGCTTCTGCTACCACAGAGGTGAGTGCCCTGCAAGCAATCAAACACTACTGTATTTAGATCCACCAACCGCAGGGATGCCTCACCTTTATCGAGGCTAAGCCAGTCCGATCATCAAGTCTGAGAAGGAGAACTGATCCTACATCACTTACTTCATACTATCTACTATGCGCTGGGTAGTCGGATGCAGCCACGTGCAAAAACCCGCTCCCCGGCGTACTACTTATTGCCTGTCTATCCCATCCAATTCCCCGCCCTTGGTCCTAGAAGACCCTCTGTCGTATCTGTGCATACGCTGTTCAAAATGATATCGACCCAAAACAGACAGAATGAGACAAAGATCTAAAATTACAGCCGAGTTGATTCCGTACTTGGTTCCGTATCAGCACGGTCTGCGTCGTAGCGAATACCGACAAAAAAACCGTCAGAGAAAACAAAACAAAAAACAGAACAAAAAAATAAAAAGTAAGCCCCGTTCCGTTCCGTTCCGTATCGGCGTGTCAGAGCAATCAAAAGCTATCCATCTTAGGCCTACCTAAGTTCGTCCCCACGAATTCGTGCTCACATGAGCCTGTTCCCAGGACCTTCATGGTCCCCGTTCGCGACTATTCCCACAGGCCAGGCCTAGTCCGAAAAAAGGTTCATTTACCCCACATATCGCTTGGGCACTATTCCCTGTATGCTTGCAAAGGCCTTCCAGAGTGCCTCCAGCATCCGATCGTCCGCAGCTCTAGCCAACTTGGCCAAAGCGCCGAGAGAGACCTCCGGGGGGTATCCCCGAAGGTGTGCTTCCCAGGTCGCATATGCAATGGGGCCAATGACCAGTGCCCTGCTGGTTGATTGTTCCCACAACCTTCTCAATCCTGCTGAAATTACAGCCTTCTTGGTGCTTTTCTCTGAGAAGGACGAAAAATCCTGCAGAGTCTGGAAGTGTAGTTTCCCAGTCTCTCTCAGGCAGTCTGTGTTCTTGGTCTTGGGCACGAAATACACCTGAGCTGGAGCCTTCGTGATGTATATGTCTCCCCCGATGAAGTGCCACATGTTTCGGTGGTCGTCCTTCCGAACCAGTTGCAGGTGGTTATCATAGATCCCTTCGAATTCATCTAGTATCTTGATGGCACGGTGCTCATCTTCGTCGTGGTCCCTAAAACCCACTATGACGGACACGTCATCCATGATACGTACCCCGCATACCAGTGCTCGGTCTGCGCCCAGTTCAGACAGGAACTTGTATTCTGTCATGGCGCAGGTTATAGATGCTAACACCGGACTCATGGATTTCCCCATCGGAATCCCGAATATCTGTCGCCCGATACTCTCCCCATACTTAACGAAGGCGTTCCTCAGATCGAACCTCACCGCCCTCATGATCTGATCCAACGTAAGGGTCACGTGACCCTCCGCTTTCCTCATCCCCTTACTGATTTTGCATAGCCTGCCCCTCCTTGAAACCCTGACCTGCTTCTAGCCCCGGTTATCAAACCAGATCGACAGTACCCTCATCGCGTCCAGGATAGCGTCGTGCGGGATCCTAGCGAACATGTCCTTTATATCGTAACACCTACCCGCCACCCCGACTGGCCGTTCCTTCCCCAATCTGAAATTCATCCCTCCTATCCTAGCCTTCAGATCCGCCACCGAGTTCAAGCACATCGAACTCCTCTCAGGAAATGTTACCAACATGTGGTGAAGCGCCTTCGCCACCCGCTTCTGGACAAGCACGGCTGGATCTGCGAAGGATGGAGCAATGGGTCTCCATTTTCCCAGATCTTTGTCCTTCGGTAGAACAAAAGCAGACCCAATCCTCCCATCCCGCTTCCAATCACCTATCTTGTCGAGCCCCTCATCAACGAATTCTTTCTTGTAGGCACGGAGCACTTCCGCCTCCTCTACCTGCATCTTTTCGTAGTTGCTGTTCCAAACGAACGTGGCACCGAAGCAGTGTCTGTAGAGCATTGGGCACATCACCGCCGTGTCGCCATTGTTTCTGTCTACTGGTGCCAGAATCAAGCCCTGGAGTTTCTCCGCCCATGCCCGCACCTCTTGGTCCGACCAAGCTCTAATCGCAACGGCCTTACCCTTGAAAACGCGCCCAGAGTCCACCGAGGGTCTCCCCACAGGCCCCAGGTGCTTCCCTGCTTCCCAGATTCTCTGCGCAATGTAACCTGGCTCACTATTCCCTTCGTGGAACGTGATGTTCCAGCCGTTTCGCATGAACGTCGGCACGTCTCTCATCTCAGCGAACCGTGTAAGGACATGACCGTCTTTCCTCGTCAAATCGAACCTCGCACAGGTGCATACAACAGGCTGGATATTCGAGGCCTTCTTGTGATTGTGAGTGATCTCAGCAACAGTTCTATTCTTAGTCCAAACGATTCGAATCCTGCCTTTAACGACGCTAGCCAGAGCCCTGTCCTTAATGCTATCATTGATCAAAACTTCCGCCACCCGCCTAACTTCACGTCTCATGATCCTTGGGTCATACGGTAGCTTCACCGTAATTCGTTTTCTAATACTGACACCTGTCTTCCGTCAAATCACCCGGTCGAGCTTCATTCGCAGCGCGTTCTTGGTCTTCTTCTTGGAGAAATTACCAGCTGCCTTGTACATCCCGATCAGCTTGTTCACCGTGTGGTTAACCAGTCCACATGCCATCTTCGGCGACTTCAGAATCCTTCGCAGCTCCTGCTTGTTGCGCTCAGCTGTTGTTGTTGTCCTGCATATCCTGATGAACACGAAGTCCCCGCCCCGCTGCAGCTCGCCCTTGGCATGCCTCAACAGCTTCTTGTACTGTCCCGACAGCACCTCCGTCATACCAAATTGCCTCTTGATCCCCCTCAAGTCATCTACCCAAGCTCCTCCCTTCCGAAACGTCAACACCTTCTTCTTCAGTTTCCCCACCCATGCTTGCTGCAAACAACTCAGCAGCGACAGATGTGTCGAGCCACCATCCTCAAAACTGACAGTGTTCTGATTGTACGTATTTACCCGCCTAGCGGTTCCTGCCCTCTGCCTTTTCCCTTTGCGTCTTCTTCTATGTCCTCTCTCTCCCCCTCCCTGCATCTGCATCCCGCATGTGTTCAGACTCGGGGATAGATCCCGAATGAGGTGCTTCTCGAAGGCAAGGTCCTCTTCCCTGCTGATGTGAAGGAGGGGAACTACCACAAAACGCTCAGGTCCAAGTCTTCGCATCCATCTGTAGAGCAGGGGGGAGATCCCCAGTACATCAGAGTAGGCATTCGCTAGGTGCTCCCACCACCGCTGCAGAATTGGCCTCGTCGTACACCCCACATATGACCTCCTTGCTCAGGGGCATATAATGATATACACCCCTGCTGATTCCAAGTTAAGGAGCAGATCCATTCCGCCTGCTGCGTGCCGCGTCATCACCTTAGATAGGTACTTCATTCCCCAAGGAATCTGGCTCCCCAGGTTGAGTAGAGCCGTGGTCGACGTAATGACCCTCTCGACATCTGCCGCCTTCGCTATATTGACGCCCTGCCCCCGTAGAGCCAGTCGGTGTGAGATGTAGACGTTGAGCGTCTCCCACAGACACCTGTTACTGGGGGGCCGTGACCGTCAGCTCGACTTAAGATCCGGCGCTCCGTGGGCGGATCTCAGAGCGACACGTTCAGATCTGGGTCGCGGCGTCACTCTTCCGGCGATGGGTGTCGTCAGCTTCGGGGTCTTCGCAGCATCCCTCCTATCTTCATCCATCATGGCCGGCCGTCGGACCACATCCTCGTCGAAGCCATCATATGCCAGCATTACCTGCCTCTTGGCTAGCTCCTCGATGATCAGAGGTTTCTTGGTATACCGAATCCCCTCCCTTACGCAGATCTTCCTGAGCGCGGATGCCTTCTCCCCCGCATACAGCTTATGCGCAGATAGACAATATTCGATCATCCCCTTCTGTGAGCATTCCGCCAGCATGTGCTTGGTTGCCACCGGGGTCACTGGTTCCTCCACCCAATGCAGTTCCGGACTCTTCCCTCGAACGCCGGCTCGGTTGTCCTTTGAGCATTCACCTCGAGCATGCTGCACTTGATTTCCCACAGGGGACTCATCCTTCTTCTTGCTGCCTCGTGCTTGCTTCTTCCCTTTCCTCTTTTGCGCCAACTTTAGTGCCCGCTTCGTGCTCTTTGCATGCCTTCGCTCATCAATGTCGGAGTCAGAGCTAGTATCTGACGTCGCGTCTTCCTCGGATGTTGAGGATGCGTCCTCACTAGAGCTTTCCATCTTCTTGGACTTCTTCCTGTATCGTCTAGTCTCTTTGATCAGCTCCTTGTCTTTCTTTTTCGATGGTGTGATCTTCCGAGTCGTAGGCAGCTTCTCGACTACCATTGCGTCGGCGGTTTTTGCCACAAGCGCCGCCTCGACAGCTTTCTGTTCCGCGATTTTTCCCGCCTGTATCGCCGCCGATTCTTGCTGCTGCCTCCACTGCCTTTCGATATCCGCCCTGAGTTCCATGCGGATCTCTTTCGTCGCCCTAACAAGATCCTGGGTGCGACGCCTCTCCTCCTCCCTATTTTTCCGCTGCTCTTCCTCTCTCTTCCTCTCCTCTATCTCCTACCTTTCCTTGATCAGGATATTGTAGTGGCTCTTCATATCTTCCATCTTTGGGTCTTTGTTCGAAGGCCTCCCCCGCCTTGACCAGCAGTCCCTCGCGAAGTGCCCGTATTTCCCGCAACTGTAGCATACCGTACCTCCGCCACCGTTCCCTCCTTCATTTCCGCCGTTCCCCCCTCCATATCCGTCGTTCATAGCACCATTGCCACCTCCGTGACCTCCGTTGTTACCGTTACCCCCGTACTCTCCGTCGTTCGGTCCGTAACCGCGAGACGCACCACTCCCTCCGTACATTTTCTCTCCCGTTTTGTTACTCCGGAATCACAAGTTAAGATCCCGCCTTACTACTACTATCTTCCCCTCCGGCTAAACGACCAATAGCTACGACACTCCCACTATGAAAAACCCGACCTCGAAGTATCACTCTGACGATGTGGACGACGTAGCCGCCGTACAAGCCTAAGAAACTCGTGGTTGCCACGATCCCTCGAGTTGAGGCGAACTGCGGCGAAACAGTCCGTGTGTGTACGGATCAACACCAGGAAGTAGCGAAAAAATATATATATACTTTCAAAACAACGCCATCGCCACA
>BFEA01000952.1:282081-294659 GCA_003427395.1 Chara braunii | reverse complement strand
CTTCGCTGTCGGTACGTTTTGGGCAGGCGGTGGCATCCGGCTGTGGGCCGAAGCTGTCGGTGGTTCCTTCGCGCGCGCYGTTGTTCGGGTAGTGTGGTTAACTTGCGATCTCTGGGTGTGGTGTGGGCGGTAGCTATTCGCAGCCAATCTCTTGGGCGGGTGCGGCGGGCTGTGTTGGATTGTGCGGTGCCTTGCCGTTGGAGATGGCCTACGGAGGGAAGTTCACCTACAATTCAAACAGCCGGACTTTGCGGCGTCTTGGCAGCTGATTGCACGTTCCACGATTGTTCGACATTCTTTTGGTAGGCTGTCCGGCGTGACGTGCCTACGTGCGCCTCGGCCGTTCAGCGTACTCGCTGAGGTGGGATAATCGAGACTCAGGACCGTGGAGAGACGCAGATGATAGAAACCCTCAGACCCTAGCCAATTATCGAGCGAGGGAGCAACAGTATCATATACGTCTCGAGGATCCCCCTAGGTACAAGGACGAGGATTGATATCGACAGGTTGTCTATCCTAGAGACTATACGAGAGATAGAGACAACAGGTATCGACGACACGGTCAGGTGGAGACCTATCCTCACAGCCTGATATATGATCCAGGTCTTCCGACATGCAGAGGAGTATCCTAAGAGTCTAAATAGGCATGACCATGTGACAGAGAGAGACCGACGCGACCATTCCCACGAGGGACACGAGAGGAAAGATGCTAATCGGGACTATTGTGATGATACTACAGGGCTACGTGAGCCTGACCCGGATCCTCAAGATGACCGGGCACCCTAAGTTGGGAAAGCCAGTCTGTAAGTCAGGTAGAACAATAAGAGGAGAAAAGTGATGAAGAATATAATGAAGGTAACTAGGGCAGACTAAGCGTACCCTTAGGTTAGGGCGACTCGGTCCTATGCTCATGACAAGACAAAGGCGCAGAGAGTTAGTATAAAGTACTATAAACTTGTTTTATTTTCCCTTCTAAACGCAAGGCAGGATTGGATGTCTCCCTATGTTGGGTAGGTCTGATCATGTGCCTAATAAGAGAGAAACATATGAAGTTTGTGCAATTACCAGTGGTTCTTCTCATATATATCTTTCGTTACGGAGGCTAAGCGTTCCCTTAAGTTAGGGGGGCTGAGTGATACGTCGTTTGTACTTTGTTCAGACAGATTCTGTCTTATGTAACTATACTGTTTAAGCTAGCTAGGCGTACCCTTAAGTTAGGGCGGCCTAGTGATATGCTCTTGTTGTTGATGTTTTATAGGTTGGACGTACCCTTAAGTTAAGGCGGTGTGACCATTCGTCGTTCGTGCTTGTTTTAGGCAGGTTAGGCACACCCCTAAATTGGGGCAGCCTTGTCCTATGCCCTATATAACTGTGTAAAGTTGGCTAGACATACCCTTACGTTGGGGCAATCTTGTTTTATGCTTCTTGTTGTCAGTTTGAACAGAAGTAAGGCGTACCCTTAAATTAGGGCGGTCTGATCGTATGTTTTATGACTAGAGTTTATCTGAAGCTGCGCACACCCTTAAGTTATGGCAGTCCACTTGTGCGTATTCGGCAAACCGTTCCTCGCCTGATAACCGACAGTCTCAATCTTCGCCTCTGACCTGTCGAGCCAAGCCCTTGTTCATCTCTCCCAGGTCCAAATCGTTAGTGATGTTTGTTCGCCGCTCTCTAGGTCCATCAAGGGGTATCAGCAGTCTGGCCAAGGCCTATCATCAAAATTTGTGCACCTCTCTACACCGGAAGAACGAGAAGCCGACCAGAGGCTCTCTCTGCGGCGCAATCCAGTCCAGATCAGGTCCTTATACTCGTAAGTGTTGGCCCTTATGGCCAACCTAAGGACCGTTGCAAACTCGAGTCGATCGTCCAGAAGGTCTCTTAGAATCCCCTTTTGTTTTTCCGTCGATAACCGACTGATGAAAATGGTGCACCTGTCAACCTCAGATAACTTCCCCTTTGCCACCAACACATCCGACATCTTTTTGAACCTCCTCCCGAATCCCAGAACACTCTCATCCTCTTCCTGACTCAGCTTCTCCACGTCTTTGATAGAGTATCTAATATCCTTAAGCTTGAACAACTGATATAAATTTTCCTTGTAAGTATGTCAGCACCCGTCTCTTGGCCTCGCACTCTTTATCTCCTTCCCTAAGTTCGGGTCAGAGTTGAATAGGAAGTTGTCGATAATCTCATCCTATGTCCACCGACTATGATACGTATGTCGCTCCCACTTCTCTAAGTAATCTGAAATCCCATATCCTCTGAAGATGGGAGGCCGAGTATCAAGCTCAGGGACTTGATGCGATGTCATATATATGTCTCGCCTCTCATAGGGGAAAGTATAAGCCTAGTCTCCGGATCGAAAAAACATCGAGGCAAACTGTTATATCTATCTATCTTTCTATCGCATCATTTTTCTCTCTCGTACCGATCTCGCCAATCATCTCTGCGATGATTATTTTTCATCTCCGTACACCTCTGATTAGGCGATCTCAGACGGAACTCTCCTCCTCGGTCAATTGTGGTTGACTTCATCCTACTCCTCTCTCGCACAGCGGCCACTAACTGGGCCGGGCTAGTATAGCCTGTGATATGTCAGTCACTTTCAGTTTCCCATCGTCATCCAGGTTCTCACAAGCCAGTGAAGTCTGTCTAAAGCGTTCCTTAAGCTCGCGAAGAGTTTGATCTGGCGACGGGTGGTACTCTCCCGAATCTACCTGAACTCACATGGTGTCAAACTCCATACCTAGTGTAAGTGTCTCCTCTGGAGCCCGGACCTAATGAATAAGTCCGGGTAGGATTGTCTAACAATCCTCAAAGCTACAAGTCTGTGTTTCACTCTTTAACGAACGATAAACCAGCTAGAATCACTCATCCAGCCCGGACCTATGATAAACTACTCCCTCATGCCTCCATCCTACCGTATTTGTTGGCACAGTCGAGGATGCTCTTTCATCCATCACGGTGAGATAGAGCCCCGACTTAATGTGACATCCTCAAAAAGGGTTACTAGTAGCCGCCCGGACCCATTGATTTGGCCGAACTAAAGCACTTATACTGGTTTTGGGCGGGAGAACACCCTTAACTTTCGACTGTCATATGAGAGAGGGAAGACTCACAATAGTTAGAAATAAGCAAGTCAGAGAACATTAAGAGACCTTAGCAGAGAGAAGTATAGTAAGGACTCGGGAGGAGGCGTCAAGGCGGCCAAACTGGGAGATCGATCTCCTGCCGCAGACCGACCGAGCCCTTGCGGATCGGAGTCGTGCCAAAGCCGCACTTATCTCCCCAACCAGTCAGTGCTAAACAAAGTTTAGAGTGATCTAAAAAGGAAAGAGTGTCAAAATTTCGATTTAAATAGAGCCTACATGCCTTTTTCAAAAAATGTTCAAATCGAAAGCATGTGCTCTATTTGAGGAAAATTCAAAGTTCCCTCCAATCTGTGTGTTGTCAAAAAAAAATGTGCTCTATTTGAGGAAAATTCAAAGTTCCCTTTAATCTGTGCGTTGTCAAAAAAGATGATTTATCAACCGATCAGAAATATAAAACAAATTTTAATTTATTTTATTTTAAAATTTTAATACTGAATTTGATATTTTTAAAAATTTATGCAAGGAAGATGAGCAATAGCGAACTTCAGCAATCAAACAACATCATACACATGAGACCAGATAATCGTGACCTTGAACCAAAAGCAGAATTGCATCACGAGTCTCACCAAATAAGAGTATACCAAAAACTCATAATTGACAATGCTGGAATAGTCTCATCATCATCATCAACGAAGAACCAATGTTGATATCCTATCTGGCGCTCGGCGCCCAGACTACAGATGGCAGATCCTATCTAGCCTACTCTACAATGCCACTGATGACGTCAACAGCTCCCCGAAGTACGAGCAGATCTCGGACAATGCCGCACGCTTCAAGCACCAGGTATGTCTCTCGTATCGCTCACAACCTCGTTCCCCAACTCACAGATGCCACTTGCACCCAAGGACCACCATGCGTCCCATCTAGCATACAACAGCACAACTCGTCTATGGCTGCCTGCTCCTTCCAGCTCGCCCGTGAGCTCGTGAGCCTGACAGGCGATAGCGCAGCAGCGCTTGCGCACAAAGCAGCCAGTGCCCGAATGTCCAATGCGTAGGCAGACCCTTCCCTATATCGAAGTGGCATGCGGCTGGGTGTTGTGCTGCAGTACTGGGCCCCGGTCCAGAAGCTTCCAGTAGGCCCAGGGAGGCTGAGCCTCAGTCCGAAGTCAACAGGCCCGGGGCCTGTGGTGGTTACCAGCACCCAACTGCCCTCAGCCCTTGTTCGGTCCACTTTGTGTATCTGGTCCAGGGCCTGGCTTTGTTATATGCAATGCAAGGCAGCCTGGGCCTGAGCGCTTCCAACCGACTGCCACTGCGCAACTGCGTGAATTTCCCCAGTTGCGTAGTAGTCCAAAATAGGCCTCTTGAGGTCTGTCGAGCCTGCCTTCACTTAGGGCGGCCGGCGCTTGTTACAAATAGGGGCCCAGTAGAGCTTATCGCGGCTTTGTACCTCGCATTCCCTCTTCCATACTTCGCTAGTCCTCTGAGAAGTTTAGTCTTCGATAATCTGGCGCTTTCCCTTCTATAGAGACTTCTCATAGTGAGCGGCTACCTGTGGAGCGGTCTGCATCAGTTCGTCTCTTGTGAACCACCTATCCTCCTCTGGATCAGTGTGATGTCTGAACCGAACTCGATACTGCAGCTTCGGTTTCGGAGGACGTCCTCTGCCTGTTGGCCTTGGAACTGGCATCTTCCTGTGATCAACAATGTCGTCGATGTCGACCTCTCCATCCATGGTTGGGGGCAGCATTGAACGACGAGAGGGAAACTGATCTGTTTCTCTAAAAGGTGCAAGCTTTGAGGCGTGGAAAACAGGGTAAGTGCGTAAGTGACCAGGGATACGAATAACATAAGATGGTCTATCTAGTTCATTCCCCACAACATCTAGAATCTCTCGAACCACGATTATCGTTCTACTGATGGTTTTTTTTTTCGAGCTCCGACTATTACCGACACTGGTCATAACATATTATCTATATAAAAAAAAAGTCGTTTTTGAATATGCTATTGATAGACCTACAACAGTCAGCCTCAAATACCTAAAAGGTTTTTTGTTGAAAAGTTGTCTCGGTTTCTTGCTGCCACAACAACATTTTATATATAATGTATATAAAGTATCTATGAAGCGGAGGGAAGACTGAGAAGGTTTTTCCTACACCTGAATACAAAATGAGACAAATGAGAGGTGTTTCAAACTCTATTTCCCACTTCTTGTTTCCTTCTCTCTCTCTCTCTCTCTCTCTCTCTCTCTCTCTCTCTCTCTCTCTCTCTCTGTGTATATTACAACTTTGTCCCTTGCAATAGTTGTCCTTTATTCACCATATAATAACATATTGAATCATGTGCTGTTTGTCGTCTTCATATGCTCTCCTGCACCGGTGATGAAGTAGCCTTGTGTTGAAACGTGTAGTCTTCATTAATTACAATCTGACACGAACTTCACCACGTTGTGCATCCGGCAACCCCGCTTGGAACAAGATGAGTGTTTTATCAGCCACAGACATTGAGTGATCAAGGTTGAAGATGTTGAAGTTCACAAATGTGTCTCGTGCCTCGACCGATGCGATAATTTCTCTTTTGATCTCTGCCAACTCCAAAAAAAATTCTTCCACTCGAGTTTTCTTTATGGATTGCAAAACCTCATTTTTTATTACCATCTCTACGAATGCAAGTTGTTGCAATGACACACCGGTCCCTTGACCTTTCCTCGTGTGAAAGAACACCCTCGGCAAACAGAGTTCAAATGTCGGATCACCCCATGACTCGTTTCCCTTATGCCTTCATGTCTTGTTCGCAATCATTTTCTCTCTCTATCGCTTTCGTGTTTCTTATTGTTATCTGTTTGTTTTGGTCTCACTAGAGGATATCCCTTCTCAACCCAAAACTCGTGTTTTAAGTTCCATGATATCTCCCCTCTAATGGTCGTCATAATCATGTTATATTCCACGAGGACTGCCCACATGTCGCGCTCCTCCACATACCTTGTTAACCCTACCGATGCCCATTCTCCTATATATTCTGCCATTATTGTTAGTGACTCGAAAAATTGTTCCTCCTTTGGATAGAATGTGGAGTTTCCTGCAGACATATACGTGTATGCCTTTGCAATTGACCGAAACATCCTATCCTTCATGTTTTTGGTCATCTCTATGAGGTGTAACCCTTCTGCAACATTGCTCTTCCTCTTTCTGTTCCTCTTCAAAATATGAAAACGTCTTTTGCTCTCCACTTTTCCTGCATTCACAGATACATACAAAGGAACAATAAACACCAGAATTACAAAACCTTGATGAGAAGATGAAATAATTCATATTTATTTTTTCTTAAATCTTATAACTTTGCATCCTGAACTGAAATGCAAAGAAAATTAATCAATTTCGACGCTACTCATACATTTGAAGCAAAAATATTTACCTTTTTTCGTCGTACGAAAGTTCGTCGTTTCGTTGTACTTGTCGCTATCTTGCTCGTTCACATGATCCATTTCTTCTCCACAGTCTTGCCTTCCTTCTCCTGCAGATCCGTCTTCCTCGTCGTCGTATTCACGATCCTTCTTTGAACTTGCTTCTGATTCCGACTTCGAATGTGTGTCATCTGAATGATCTTCTTTTTTATCCGTACTTTCCTCCACCTGCTGCGACTCAAGAAACTCATTGTGTTCTTCTCGAGCGAACTGATTTTGATATTTTTTCGTTTCCCCCTTTCTCACACTATTGCTCTCATGTGACGCTAATCTGTTACTCCCTGTACCTCTGTCACTTGCTCTTCTGGTCTTATTTTCTACACGTCACCTTTTTTTTTCTCTCGCACTTCTTGTTTTCTCCCTGCCTTGCGCGAATTCAACTTTTTGTGTGTAGCCGATGATGTCATCATCATTCTCATTATTCCTACACACTCTTTTTGTCTTTTGTGGTGCACTTGGCATCATTGTTTCCTCCTCCGGCCAACGCATATTCCGTCTCGGTGTTGATGACGACATTTTGTTGCCACCGTCGTCGTCTGGCCTCGAGCACTAACAACTGTCATAGCTTCTCTCATCAAAGAGATCATGTGAGACATTATATCGATAACAAGTCTTATGAGATCCCGCTTATTTGCAGTTAGCACATGTGCTGCAAAAACATCCGTTGTCATAAGTATTGTGGAGTCCGTCTTGTCCAAAGAAGGTGCTTTTCGAGCCAAAATGCATGGAAAGTTATGTCGTACCTCGAATGAAGTCAATCGTGTAAAATCATTGCACATGAAGATTGTGTGAGTGGGGGATGTGGAGCGTGTATCTTCCTCCGTATCTTCTCCTTTATGTAACAGCTCTGAGTAAGTATCATGAGCAATCGCCTTTCCATTTTGTCGGCAATCGTGCTTTATTGATGTCTTTGGCTCTTCATACAATTTGAAATCACCAGACTCAATTCTAGCGCAAAAATACGCAGCCGAATCCATAATATTTATGCAGCTCGACAACAGACAACGAATGTTTTCCATTATATCTTCACCACTCGAGGCCGTACGATAATCACTATCACGTCTGTGATGATGAGTTGTAGTCTCGGAGCAATGTCGCATACAATCCTGTGTGAAGTACAAAAACTCGTGCATATTTTTTACATCCCCCTTAACGTTGTCAATTGAAACTTGTGTCTGGCTACCACATTCGGCCCAACCTTGCACAAGAACCCACTTGCGTGTATCTGCACAGTGTTGAACGTCCAACGAATCATCAACGTCTCCGTATTTTGGTCCCGGACATGTGTTGTCTGATAGATTCAATGCCATCTTTTTTCGTGTCTGTGATGTATAACGTGATTCGACGCCCTTAAGTCGAAACGTGACGTCCGCAAGGCGAGCCTCTAGAATTTCGATTTTCTTTCATGATGCGCTTTCTTCGTCTCTTAATCGTTGTAACTCTAAATTACATTCCATGAGATGTTTGTTTCTTTGGCCAACCTCATGCTCCAATTTACGTACATCATCTTTCAATTTAAACAAGAGAGTGGACAATAATAGACTCTCTGCATACATCTTCTCGATGTAAGCCTCTCCCCCTGTCATTGCTTGCAGGACTTTGGCGCGTGGGATAGGGGAGAGGATAACAGGATCTACTCTTGTGCTTGCCGGTTAACTCTTGTCTTCATCTCTCGACATATTATGCACGTTTATACTTCCTGAATCTCCTTTTATATCCTTCATCTTTGTCTTATTCAAAACATTTGTAGCAACTCTTCAATGATTATCCTTCAACACCCATGTCCTGCTCCTCTGATCATACTTGAGTACCGCATGTTCATCTTCCCGTCGTCATCGACTAGCAATTACACTTTGTAGGATTGCCCTTCTTTTAGACCATCATGACAAAAATCAGCAATTAATACTTCCTACACGGTTTCAAATCATGTCTACAAATTGATACAAATATCAGTGAAACATTGCTCAAATAAAATAGTAATTTCTATGAGCAGCAAAGAGATAAAGAGCATAGGGTTATACCGTTATACTTGATATGTATCATATGGAAAGGTCAATGAGGGTATACTCTCTTTGCATACCATCAACTACAAGGGTTCACTTTCTCCACAAAGTTAACTACAATAGAATTCACAATGGTTCATCTACTTCTTCTCCACTACCCTACCCTCCATGTGCCCATCTGAAGATGAGTGATGCGCATGCCCAAGAAGCACCAGTGTGATGAACCGGACTTAAAACAAAACCGTGTAATGTAATTTGGTGCACCTCCTCCTCCTCTTTGATAGGACCTAGCACATCAGATCCATACTCCCACATAATTATCATCACACATGTCACACAGTAAGAAGGGGACTCCGACACAGAAGAAAGGTATCCGCCAAACCTAGCACTCGAGGCTAAATGGGCCCACTTTCCTTAGAAGCTTACCCGGGTCGGCAGGTGCGCTGTCTTTCAACGTACAATTATAAGGTTGTACAAAAGAGAATGATGCACATGCCGACCAGCGTGTAAGGAAGGACTAGTCATTGCTGATAGCCAACTAGATGCAAGACTACAAGGAATAGGCAATAGCCACATGGGTGGCCTCAAATGGAAGACATTGACAACGGTTCTTCTACTTCTTCTTCACTCCCCTACCCTCCATGTGCTCATCTGAAGATGAGTGATGCGCATGTCCAAGGAGCATCAGTGTGATGAACCGAACTCAAAACAAAACGATGTAATATAATGTAGTGCACCTCCAGACTCAAAGATAAGACCTGACACGTCAGTTCCAGACTCTCACACAATTATCATCACACATGTCACACAGCAAGGAGGGGACTCCTACACAGAAGAAAGGTCTCCACCAAACCTTGTACTCGAGGCTGAATGGGCCCACTTTCCTTAGAAGCTTACCCGCGTCGGCAGGTGCGCTGTCTGTTAACGTACAATTATAAGGTTGTACAAAAGAGAATAACACACCTGCCGACCAACTTGTAAGGAAGGACTAGTCATTGCTGATACCCAACCGGATGCAAGGGCGAGGAATAGGTAATAGCCACCTGGGTGACCTCAAATGGAAGACATTGACAACGGTTCTTCTACTTCTTGGCCACTCCATTACAGGTCCAGACTCGCACACAATTATCATTGCACATGTCACACAACAAGGAGGGGACTCATACACAGAAGAAAGGTCTCCGCCAAACTTAGTACTCGAGGCTAAATGAACCACTTTCCTTAGAAGCTTTCCCGGGTCGGTAGATGCGCTGTCTTTTAACGTACAATTATAAGCTTGTAGAAAAGAGAATGACGCACCTGCCCACCAACGTGTAAGGAAGGACTAATCATTGCTGATAGCCAACCGGATGCAAGGCTATGAGGAATAGGCAATAGCTACCGGGGTGGCCTCAAATGGAAGAAATTGACAACGATTTTTCTGCTTCTTCTCCACTCCCCTACCCTCCATGTGCTCATATGAAGATGAGTGATGTGCATGCCCAAGGAGCACTAGTGTAATGAACAGGACCCAAAACAAAACGATGTAATGTAATGTAGTGCACCTCCAGACTCAAAGATAGGACCTGACACATCAGATCCAGACTCGCACGCAATTATCATTACACATGTCACACAGCAAGGAGGGGACTCATACACAGAAGAAAGGGGGTCTCCGCCAAACCTAGTACTCGAGGCTAAATGGGTGCACTTTCCTTAGAAGCTTACCCGGGTCGGCAGGTGCGCTGTCTTTTAACGTACAATTATAAGGTTGTAGAAAAGAGAATGACACACCTGCCGACCAGCGTGTAAGGAAGGACTAGTCATTATCGATAGCCAACCGCATGCAAGGCTACGAGGAATAGGCAATAGCCAGCCTGATGGCCTCAAATGGAAGGCATTGACAACGATTCTTGTACTTCTTCTCCACTCCCCTACCCTCCCATGTGCTCATATAAAGATGAGTGATGCGCATGTCCAAGGAGCACGAGTGTGATGAACCGGACTCAAAACAAAACGATGTAATGTAATGTAGTGCACCTCCAAACTCAAAAATAGGACCTCATACATCAGATCCAGACTTGCACACAATTATCATCCTGTCTCTTATACACATCTAGATGTGTATAAGAGACAGGCATTGACAACGATTCTTGTACTTCTTCTCCACTCCCCTACCCTCCCATGTGCTCATATAAAGATGAGTGATGCGCATGTCCAAGGAGCACGAGTGTGATGAACCGGACTCAAAACAAAACGATGTAATGTAATGTAGTGCACCTCCAAACTCAAAAATAGGACCTCATACATCAGATCCAGACTTGCACACAATTATCATCACACATGTCACACAGCAAGGAGGGGACTTATACACAGAAGGAAGGTCTATCCTTGCGCACACGCATGGGGAAGAAACCACGGATGACCAGCGGAGGTGATGAATCCCGATGCAGGTCGCGGTTGAAGGCCGGTCCCATGACCGGTATGAAGTCCCAACTAGCCAGCCTAGGTAAGTCTCTCTCTCCCTTGTGGGCATAGTCTCCACCAAACCTCGCCGCTCCAGCGTACTCCTCTACTCCTCCAGCGCTGCTCTTTCGCAGCTCTCCGCAATAGGGCGCTGCTCCAGCAGCGTGATGCCGAACTAACGCACCAACCCGAATGTCTGTCCTGAAAGTGGACTGGCCCAATTATATACCGCTGGGCCTGGTTGAGCAGTCCTCCATCTGCAATCAGGACCGCTGGATCCAAGTTATCCTCCTCAGTGTCAAGGCAGATGCTCGCAAGCACGAGGACCTCTCTCTCTCTCTCTCTTTCTCTCTCTCTCTCTCTCTCTCTCTCTCTTAGAGGAGGGTTGTCGGTCAGAGTACGAATGATAGGCTGGGACATTCGTTTCCAACAGTGACACAGGAAAGCTCCTTATTGCTGTGAAAAAGTCGCGGAAGTAATGAACTCCTCAATGCCTATCACTGAATTTGTGCACTTGTGGATACATGAGAGAGAGAGAGAGAGAGAGAGAGAGAGAGAGAGAGAGAGAGAGAGAGAGTGTTACATGTTGCGCCTGCAGATGGGCCCCATTTCAGGGCCCCGACGGTTGCTGAGGGCCCCCCAGGCCGCAGGTACGGTTTCGCGACAGCATTTATTTATTTATATATTTATTTATTTGCTGTCCTATTTTTGTCTGTTCAGACGTTGTTTCGGACTGCAGTCCCCAAGGCGGTACCCTGTGCTGGGTACACCAGTAGGCAGCACGTGTCCAGGTACAGGGTCTGGACCTCCGGTCGGGACCCAGACCCTGTAGGCCCACGTTTTGGGCACAGGTTTGAGGCACACGCAGATAGGCACACATGGGAAAAAAGGGGTTGGCCATAGCCACCTACTTTGTTCTCCCCTGTTCTCACGATGGCGCCCTGGTCTGTTCCCTTGGGATCTCTGTCGGCAATGGCCTCGTTCAGAGACCGTCCAAGTCCATGGACCCGGGCTGTTTCCAGGTTTGGGGCTGTAGGGGGGGTGATTAGCACCAGGCAACATCCTGAACCCGTCCTCCTAGCCATAATATTTATATCAAGGGGCAAGTACGTTTGTGTCACAAACGAAGTTCAAAAGGGCAAAAAAAACAATAATGGGCAACGAAAAAATGGTCGTAGTTCGAAAAGGCAGTCATAACATCAGAAGGCGGTAACATCGGGCCCCGAGTTTGAAAAGAGCGGTTGTAGCACACTTTCCTTTTTTTTTTTTTTTTTTTTTTTTTGTTCTTCCCGTGAGAGTACCATAAAGAAATAGAGTGTGACCCAGACTCGGCAAAACTCGGAGCGCAGTGAAAATCAGGGTCGGCCAAAACAGGCTTAGAGGTACTGGTGGTTTTACCCTAAGGCATGTGTTGCTTTTAGTTTTCTAAAATTTATATTATAGTATGTTGCGACACACTTAGCGACCACATCATCCCTGTATCATCCCTGTATCTTCGGCATGGGGAAAGTTGAGGATGTCAATTGCAAGAGAAAAGAAAAAACACATACAGCTAAGGGAACAAGGAATATGT
>BFEA01000952.1:246621-266822 GCA_003427395.1 Chara braunii | reverse complement strand
GCGAAGAACCACGAGCTCCTCCTTCGACATGCGATAAATGCATCCCTTAGGTGGCAGGGCGCCGGCCTCAAGTATGATCTCGTGAGAGATCGGCCAGTCCGGCACTATACCGGAGGGAGTCTCGAACATGTCCGAGAACTCGTCTAACAACCAGGTCACACGGGGGCCGGAAGACAAATCCGTGGATGATGAGTCGGTCGTAGGGACGGTTTGAAGAAACGCAATGCCAATCTCTTTGATGTGCTCGAAATGGCACGTGTCTCGAAAAGATTTGGCACTCACGACTTGGCACCGAATGCAGGAGCGAGGAGGAATAGTACACGGGACCTCGGCGCGAACGGTATCACGAATCGTGAGCATGCGTCGATGGAAGTTGACCGTGTGGTCCGCGCTAGAAAGCCAAGGCATCCCCAAAAGGACATCGAAGTCGGTGTCCAATACGTCGAAAGTGACGGGTTCACATGCGTGCGGTGCAAAAGACACCGGGACAGCCGAGATGCAACGGTCTAAGAGCTGTTACGTCTTACCGTCGGCAAGAGCGACCGTCGTCGGATGTGACTTCCTCCGTACTTGTGCCCCTAGGCCAGCCCGAGTCATGAAGGACTGGCTGATGAAGTTGCAAGTTGTGCCGCAATCCAGCAAAGCGTAGCAGTCCGCTTGCCCAATTTGAATGCGGACGTAGAGCAACGGTGCGTTGTTTTCTTCGTACCGTTGCGAGGCAAACTCACGGGCTACCTTGGCAACATAGCCAAGCATGTCCCCCACCGCGACTTCGTCTACCGTCGGCGAAGTTGGTGGTGCATGGAAGGAGAGATACTCGTGTAAGAGGGCGCATAGTGCTGCACTTTGCGGCCCCGGAAGGCTGCCCGTCGTAGGGAGAGGAACCCAAGCGAAATCCTCAGGCGTGAGCGGGTCCAAAACCTCCTTGTTGAACACGCTTGCCGAATCCCTTGATGAAGACGAACTGACGGAAGAACCTTCGGACGGTGAGAAAGCCGTACACGTATCTTGTCCTTGACAAGCGCCCAGCAAAGGACCGAGCCGAGCAGCGAAATCTTCGAATGAAAGTGGAAGACTCCCGACATCCGCATATGCCTCGGAAGAAAGGGCGGTCGTGCGCACAACCGCTTCCGATGGTGTCGAGGGAGGTGTCGAGTCACCCTCGGCGGCGCCTACTTTCCTAAACGGGGTTTCCCCTTGGTGGGGCAATGTGCAGCATTGTGGATGGTGCTGTTGCACCAAAGACAATAACGGTACTTGAGTCTCGTGCAGTAGCTGTTCGCCGAGAGTCCATATTGGAGCCAAGGTTCGTCGGCTGTTGATCCGGTGCCCGGTGAAGAGGTGGACTGAGTCTTCGTCTTGTCACGGCCGTGATTGTTGCGCGGCCGGCCACCATCCCAGGCAGCTGCCAACACGTCACCCTCGTTTGGTGTTGCAGCCTCGGTAGAAGAAGGTGGCTTGGGCTGGTTGCTGCTCGACGTCGCAGAAGATCGGTCGGCGTTGCGGGCCTCTACATTCGTGAGAATGATCCGTGACGCTGTGCTGAAAAGTTTGTCCGATGTGTCGAGTGTCTCTGCAATCTGCGTCAGTGCGTTTTGCAGGGCTGGACACGAGCGCATGATGAACAAGTGCTTGAAGCCGCAGAATGAGAGCGGCAGGTCGGGTGTGGAGGCGAGTCTTTGGAACTCGGTAATCCAGTCATGACTGAGGAGCGAGTTCTGATGGAGCTTGTTGAGCTTCTCCATTGCCTGCAGGTCGGGCGGCTCCACTTGGAATCGCTTGTGTCAGGCGTCAATCAGCTCCTGCCAAGTGAGCTTGGTGTGCAGTTCCGACACTGCGACGCCATGGCTGGTCAATATATTGTCCAGCCATGCTTGACATGCACCACCAGATCGGTGGTACAAACACGCATGTCGATCGTTGTTCAGGACATGGTGCATGTCGAGCCTGAGAGTGAACTGGCGCCACCACGGGATCGGGTCCATCTTGGACTGATCGTAGAAAACTGGAAGGTCATCCGGTTTGGGTGGGCGTCGGGAGGATGCGACCGCGGCTATGTTACCACACGTTCATTGAACGCGGGTTTCACGTTCAAGGTATGAACGCAGTGAACACGCGTTCACTAAACGCACGTGAACGCGTTTGATGCGTTCGTGCAGGGAGGTGGGCGGGGTGGGGTGGTGCTTTGGGCAGTGTGGGGAGCAGCAGCGGTGCTTGGGGGGGTTGTGGGCAGCGTGGGGAGCGGCGGCGGTGCTTGGGGGGGCTGTGGGCCAAAGCCCCAGGCGAAACAGGAAAAAAAAAAAAAAAAAACAGAACAGTGTGTGTGTGTACGTGTGTGTGTGCGTGTGTGTGTAAGGTCCCTTTTTTTTTCGAGGGGGTGGGGGAATCCCCCTAACACAGCTCAGATAGCCCATGCAGGCTATCTGAAGGGTCCGCGCAGACATGTAGCGCAGACCCCCCCACCAAAATCAAGGCAGGCAGTGAATATGAAATAGAGCACGAGCTGGCCCGATATATACTCAAGATTCGATTTCAGGTCTGTGTTTCAGCAGTTATGGGTTGCTCACGTAGCTAGGGCCTGTTGGTCACTGCACGTGAGTCTTAAGGCTTGGCTGCACTAGGGCTTGGCTGCACTACTCACCTGAGTGGCATTATGCCTATTTGTCCGGTAAATCAAAATCGCAACGGTGATCCGATGCGGTTTCATGTCCCCCTCAAGGAAATCATGCCCGATCTTCGATTGAGGGCACCTTTTATGAGTTATGGATACCAATGCAACAGCTTGTCAAAACGAAGCGCGAAAATCGACTTATATTTCATATAGTTGCTAATAAGTATCGCTCCAAAGGTGATGCTATTCATGTTGGAAACTCTTCTCTCTCTCTCTCTCTCTCTCTCTCTCTCTCTCTCTCTCTCTCTCTCTCTCTCTCTCTCTCTCTCTCTGTGTGTGTGTGTGTGTGTGCAGTCTCTCTCTTTCTCTCTTTCTCTCTCTCTTTCTCGCTCTCTATGTTTGTNCGATATATACTCAAGATTCGATTTCAGGTCTGTGTTTCAGCAGTTATGGGTTGCTCACGTAGCTAGGGCCTGTTGGTCACTGCACGTGAGTCTTAAGGCTTGGCTGCACTAGGGCTTGGCTGCACTACTCACCTGAGTGGCATTATGCCTATTTGTCCGGTAAATCAAAATCGCAACGGTGATCCGATGCGGTTTCATGTCCCCCTCAAGGAAATCATGCCCGATCTTCGATTGAGGGCACCTTTTATGAGTTATGGATACCAATGCAACAGCTTGTCAAAACGAAGCGCGAAAATCGACTTATATTTCATATAGTTGCTAATAAGTATCGCTCCAAAGGTGATGCTATTCATGTTGGAAACTCCTCTCTCTCTCTCTCTCTCTCTCTCTCTCTCTCTCTCTCTCTCTCTCTCTCTCTCTCTCTCTCTCTCTGTGTGTGTGTGTGTGTGTGTGTGCAGTCTCTCTCTTTCTCACTTTCTCTCTCTCTTTCTCGCTCTCTATGTTTGTGCAGTCTCTCTCCCTCGTTCTCTCTCTCTCTCTCTCTCTCTCTCTCTCTGAGCATTCTCTCTCCCTCTCTCTCTCTCTCTCTCTCTCTCTCTCTCTCTCTCTCTCTCTCTGTCTGAGCAGTCTCTCCCTAACTCTCTCTCTCTCTCTCTCTCTCTCTCACTCTCTGTTTGTGCAGTCTCTCTCCCTCACTCTCTCTCTCTCTCTCTCTCTCTCTCTCTCTCTCTCTCTCTCTCTCTCTCTCTCTCTGTAATTTTAGATCTTTGTCTCATTCTGTCTATTTTGGGTCGATATCATTGTGATCAGCGTATGCACAGATACGACAGAGGGTCTTCTAGGACCAAGTGCGGGGAATTGGATGGGATAGACAGGCAATTAGTAGTAGGCCGGGGAGTGTTTTTTTGCACGTGGCTGCATCCGACTACCCAGCGCATAGTAGATAGTATGAAGTAAGTGATGTAGGATCAGTTCTGCTTCTCAGACTTGATGATCGGACTGGCTTAGCCTCGATATAGGTGAGGCATCCCTGCAGTTGGTGGGTCTAAATACAGTAGTGTTTGATTGCTTGCAGGGCACTCACCTCTGTGGTAGCGGAAGCCAGGGTATACGTACGAGAACGAGAGTCGGCGCTGCAAGTAGGATAAGTACGAGATGGCCTGGCTGAACGCCCTCTCTTTCGGCAAAAGGACTTTGTTCCACCCTCCTGATGAGGATCCGTCGAGGCTGCGACCGTCTTGGTGATCCTAGTCCACCACTTACTTACCCTACCAGCATCTCATAGCCCTCCCTAATCAATCACCTGGTCAAACTAACGCGCGCCCACGAAGTGCCCGCCCACACACTCTCTAATCAACACAAATGGGACGCGCCCCTAAATATCGTCAGGCGCACTCTTCCTGTAAGCTGCAAAAATGTGCCCAAATACCCTTGTAAGGGTATTCGGGCTGACAGTTTTTCGGACCTTATTAAGCGACGTCCTCGTCGTGTCGGACAATCAAGCTATAAGCACAAACACATCTTGCTGACAAGGAAGCAACCAATCCGATTCACCGGCTCGACTCCGTTTGAGGTTGTCTTATCAATCTTGCCCCGTCACGGTGTTCCACTGCCAAGGCTTCAACCTGGGTCTCCCACGTCTTGGCCCTGGAGCTAGGGGATACTTTGTTCCATACTACTGCGTACTACCCGCTCCCAGGTAGTAGGTTGATAGTCCCCTCCCTTCGTCGTAGACATCTGCAGGTTCACCGTTGGGTGTCCTGTTTAGTCATCGTCTGCGAACGGGGTCATAACTTAGGACGCGGGCCCCAACCGAGACCTTTTAAATTACAGGGCGCCTTTAGCCGCCCACATGGTAGTATCCACCATATCAGATCACAACGAACGCCCAGCCTGGAGTCTAACACAAGTGGCTTCAGGTCTCCATCTTGGCCCACCATGGAACGGTCGATCACGCCGAATCCACGGCCCACCGCGTTGCTATGTAGCGATGGTGCCCTCATTGGTTACGCAACGATAAGCAACTCTCCTATCTTGGCACCCAGAAAAGGGGTCCTGACTCTTGACCTAATCGACCCCAATGACCTTCCCTCCAGCTAAACCTCTCTGGGTGGCCGACCCTTCAAGACTTAACCTTTGGTAAGCCATGGTCCTGCTGCCAGGTTGTGTCGGCCAGCGACCCTCGCTGGGAGTTAGGTTCTACAGTTCCAGCAATGCTAAGTATAGCCCCTTAGCTTGGCCTCACAATGTGTCCCTTAGACTGACTTCTCTGTGGTCTGACACTTTCTCTCAAAAGCCTTCAGCATAACTAAAGGATCACGCACCCCTGCCCACGGGACTTCGTGGAGGGGTGACACCTTTCTCAACATTCCATCAAAATCCTCAGTAACTCCACAAGGTCGTGCCTTCCTTACTTTTATCAAAAGCAGGTAAGGTCACACGTCTTTTAGGGATACTCTCAATACTTTCCAAAGTTTCATCATAACTGTCAGAAGTTCTCATCCATCATTCTCACAAAATATCTGGTCTTTCCTCGTCAGACTTTTACAGCATCCAGTCTTCTAAGGAGGGAACATTGAGTTGTTCTTGATGGAGTTCGAACGACATGTGGGAGAGTTTGGATGGGACAGCACCAGGATGTTGAGAGAGGTGCGAGGCATAGGCGAGTGGGCGGACCTTATTGCTAAGATGGTCAGAGAGTCGTTGACCTGGCAGAATTTTCAGCGGAGAATGAAGGGTTTGCATCCGTCACCACTGGGAAGGGATGGACAGCTCATTCGATTCGACTCCACTAACCTGGGGGAGTTCCTATGGGCCTATGATCGGTATGCAGATGAGCTCGATATCCCAGAAGAGCAGAGATTGGGGAGCTTCCTTCTGTTCGTGAGGCACTATATCAGACCCTTTGTTCGATCTATCGTGGCATCTGGCAGGAACTGGGGGCACTGCAAGAAGCTGCTATGGAACTACTATACTCCAGCTCGTCAGGCAGGCGAGAGGAGAGGCATGAAAAAGAGAAGAAGGGAACCAGAGGCAGAGGAAAGGGGAACCACTCAGCAAGGCGGATCATCAGGGACTCTAAGGGAGGACAGGAGGAAGGAACACAAGTCCCACCGGCATGAGAGAGCAGGGGGGTCCGATGGTACAGGTGCACCTCCACAGCCTGCTCAGAGGGGGATGGATTGTCCTATGCCTGACGCAGAGCCAGACATGCCTCAGGAGTCACAGTTGCAGAACTAGGAGGAGGAGCAGTCTGCCCAAGAGAAGGAACTGGACAGGAAAGAGAGAGCAGCAAGGCAGCAGGAGATCAGGACCCAGCTCCGGATGAAGAACTTGGCAGAGCTGCATGAGAGGATGCAGCAAGGAAAAGGGTCTGAGGAGGTGGAGGACAGAAAGGGTAAAGGTACTTGCACGCAAGAAGAGGACCCTCCTCTGTTTTCAGAGGTCTGGATGGGTTTCGACAAGTTGATGGATGTTGCAGGGAGGTCAGGAAAGCATCACCAGTAGATGGGGGTTAAATTGGTCTCGACAGACCTACTCAACCTAAGGGGTGTGATGAGAGAAGGCTTCGCTGCAGCCAGAGCTTCAGACCAAAAGATTGGGGACAGGTTGACGAAGGTGGCACAGAAGGCCTATGGCCAGAAAGTGGATTGGGAGAAGGAAGTTGAGGACCTGAAGAAGGAGCTGGGAAGGCAAGGCAAAGAGTTGGAAGCATTAAAGGCAGAGATGGAGAAGGTTTGGGCTGAGAATGAGACCGTCAGGCAAGTCAATCAGACCCTCAACAGGGTCACCGACGCTCTGAGGGCCTACCTATGCGCCCAACAAATCTCATTTCAAGCGAAAGAGGCGGATTGGAAGAAGAGAATTCAAGACCTTGAGGCCAAGTATGCACAGCAGGCTCCCACGAGAGTGGTGGATTGGACGGAGGTCCAGAAGTTTGAAATCAAGGAATAGCCCGCAAAGGAAGTCTTCAAGAGGGAGAAGGAAGTAGAGAAGGCGGACCATTAGGAGGGTGAGGAGATCCCTCTGATCGACAAAGAGATGTTGGAGCAGCGAGGAGCACTAGCGGAGAAGGGCGCAGAGGTCGAAGAGTTTGAGTGACGATTGTCAGCGGGCCTGACACTTGGACATGAGCCAACACTACAAGGGGAGGGACCGCCTGCTGAGACAATGAGAGCTGAGGAAGTTCCACCTACAACTCAGGGAGAGACGTTGGGACAGCAGGGGGGTCAGGAGAGCGTGGGCCAGACCATGACTGAGACTGAGCAGAGAGCAGACTTGAAGGGTTGTCAGGAGTCAACTATGCCTCAGGAGGTGCCGGTTACTGCAGATTTGCGGGATGCATTGGGATCTTGGGCCACCGGGACAGAGTAAGAGAGGCATGTTGGTGAGCAGGTGATACGAGCAGATGACAGAGCAGCCTGCCTCACTTCCGCAGAGGTCCCCCAACAGGAGGTTACAAGCAGGATCTCGACAGTCCCGTCAGCAGTACCCTCGCTGGAAGGAGAGACAATGTCACAAAAGAAGCTGGGTAAATGTTTCTATTGCAAGAAGGGCAAACATCGATCTAAGGATTGCCCCAAGAGCCTCAAGGACGAGGCAGATGGTCTACCAAGAAGTCATCTGTGGTTTGGAGAGACAGAAATGGAAACCTGGTCCCTAAGACTCGTGATGGGGTGAGGGCGCAGTTGTATAGGCAGTTGCAGGAGGTCATGAGTGATCAAGAGTAGGATTTTTCAATAAGGTCCGGAAAGGTCTAAGTCTAACATATGCGAGACTTCTTTGACTCTCAGACTGATGGTTGCTTGTATATAAGGGGATGCATGGAGGATTGGATCAGACCCATGTACATCAGTAGGCTGAGCCAGTGGTGAGATGTTACATCACATTATAGACTTGAGAACCTTTTTCTGTACGTAAGATAACCCTGACTTTGACTATGTTTCTTTTCTGCGCTAATGTGTTGTAGAGTGCTAATACCCTTGTAGAATAACGCTCGTGAGTAAGGAGTGACTGTCGAGTTCCGATACTTCGACACTTGGATACCTGGATTTTTTGTTGGTTACCTGAACTCTCTAAGAAGGGCAGGGGCCTTTTCGTTCATTGCGGGGCCCCATGTCCTGGGTGTATATGCGAGTCTCAAACGCCGTCTTTGTGTTGTGTGTGTTGTGTCACATTCACTCTCAGTTGGTTGATTTGCCCATATGGATGATGGTGTGATGAGATGAATATTATGAAAGAAACTGATCTGCGCTTTCTTCCACTGTACTTACGTCTCCCTGCCCCAATGACAAGTGGAGCCGGAAGTATAAGGGAAGTGGGTGCTTCCAGATTATTGAGAAAGTGATGACAGGATACATTTTGTTCAGATGGAATGATGATAAATGGGAAGATCACAACCAAATTTGTGTTTTTTGTGTCTGGCTCGGAAGAGAGAGAAGGAAGTCCAAGTCCTCTCTCCTGGTCCTCATCTGCGTCCTTTGTCGGGTTGCCCCAAGTGGTGTCAAGCCTGCACAACAAGGACTGGACGAACAAAAGCACACAGAAGGTAAGCGATGTCAGACAAAACACAACAGAAGACAGACATAGCCCTCCCATGACTATCCCAATTACCTACCTATCCACACATATGCATACATATTCATACACACGCGTGAGTCTAATCACTACCTATCACGCTATCCTACTGAGAGCAATATCCGAAGTACTCAAAGGATGACTCTAAGTGGTGAGGTCCCTGCTCACCTCGTCTCGAGCAACAAACTTCTTCAGCCTCGAGCCTGACACCCAGTCCTTCCATGCCGTCCCATTCAGTTCCTCAATCTGGTAGGCACCATGTTCACCACACCCGGTGACCCTGTACGGTCCCAACCACCTTTTATCCAACTTCCGAGACCACTGCTTCTCCAGGGACGAGTCATACAATAGCACAACGTCCCCCACCTTGAGAGGCTCCTTTCTTACCCTCGCCATCTTATCCCACCGGAACTTGTCCTTGGTACGGCTGTCCACTGTCCTACTTGCCGCTTCCTCAATCCTGTCCTCAATAGCTCCGATCTGTCGTGCTCTCAAATCCAGCAGTTCGTCAAAGGTAAGATCAGTCTCAAGGTCCTATCGCCTCCAGGTTTTCAGGAAACTCTCGATAGTAAACGTGGCGTGCCTGCCATACCATAGCGTAGCTGGTGCATAGCCAGTGCTTCTCCTAACGGTGATGTTGTCCACGAAGAAAGCGACCCTTAGAAAGTTTGACCACTGGTTAGGTCTGCCATCGGTCCACTTGGCGAGAAGGTTTGTGATGGTGCTATGTCCTCTTTCCACAGGTGCATTAGCCTGAGGGTGCGCTGCAGTAGTGTACTATGAGATCACCCCATACTTCTTTAGTAGCGTTTTCACTTCTGCACATGTGAATTCGGACCCTCTATCCATCATAAACCTGAAAGGGATAACAAAGATAATACTCTTTAATGCATCGAGCCAGCGTCTCGCCAGTCTTCGTGCGAATGACACTGCCATCCACAAACCCGGAGAGATTGTCCCGCGCATCAAAGATGAAGTTGTAGCTCCCTATTCCCTGCGACATTGCCAACAGATCCAGATGCACGACGACTCCAACTTCACGGACGTACCTTGGGTGAAGTGGCTCTCTAGGTCTAAGAGCAGACCGTTCTTGGCATGGTACATGCCATCCCAATAGTACAACTCGTGGATCTTCAGGTATGTCGTATCCGCACCTCTGTGGCCACCTGCCGTACCGTCGTGCAGTGCCGCCATAATGTCGATCTGGCGAGCGACGCCACAGACTACTCTCCTGGGGTCCCTTCCTTTGCTCCTCATGAACAGATGGTCATCCCTCACCAGGAAACTAGGCCTCATCTTCAGAACTCGCGCGCAGGCATCCCTTTCCCTCATCTCGCACGAAAGAAGCATGTCGAGTTCAAGGTATACTCCCTCATACTCCTCTGCTCGAAACGCTTCCTTGATCTTCCCCTCTTCGACGAGGTCATCATCTTCTCTTTCGTGGATCACATAGTCGCCTTCCCCCGACTCTACCCCCTCTTCCTGATCTAGCACCGTATTCCTGACTGCCTCCTCCTGAAGCAGCGCGTTTGCCAATAGGTACACTCCACCTATCGTCTTCTCCTGCTTGCCCACCTGCAGTGCCCCATCCTCAATCGTAAGTGAGTCCTCATGAAGTTGGTACTTGCCTGCTAATGCCAGCTCCATCATCCAATCTACGCCCGACCCTCCCCAAGAATCTTCTTCAATATAGGGCTTGAGGACCAAGTCTGACCGTCGTGCATGTCTTGGAGGCGCAAGCCATACAGGTCGTCCAGGAGTAACATACTTACCCACGGCCAATGCCCAGGAGTTGATGTGAAGTCTCACATCCTCCTCGCTGTCCAAGAACCCGTCGACTTGTGGAGTATCCTCGATCACTCCTTGATTTTTCTTGTCCCAGTCGACTCGGCTCAGCCTGTCCGCCCGATTCTTGTTCCCTGGAATTCGCTCCAAATCGAAGTCGACCATCCAGATGTACGTCAGCCACCTGGCGATAGTTGGATCTGAAAGAGCGAAGTTCTTGAGAGAGTCGGTCAGTGCCGTAGCGTCTACCCTTAGTACAAACTGGCTGCCGAAAAGCTAGTTTCTGAAGATTCTCAAGCAGTGAAGAACTGCCAAGGTCTCGCGCTTGAACTGAGAGTAGTTCCTTTCCGATGTGTTGAGCGTCTGACTCTCAAATCTCAATGGTCGTTCTTCTCCGTTGGAGTCTCGCTGGATCAACACTCCTCCTAAAGCAGTCGACCCTGCATCCGTCTCTATAATGAAAGGTCAAGTCATTGCTGCCGCATGATCTGGTACTCCCAGTACTAGACCTCCTTCTTCAAACTCTTTCTTTAGATTTTCTATTATCGATTCTTGCCTTTCTCCCCATTCCCAATCTTGTCCCTGACGTACAAGCTTCTGTAACTGCTCCATCTTTGCCGCAAACCCCTTAATAAAAATTCTTCAAAACCCACACGTTCCAAGAAAGCTCCTTACCTCTGTGATGGTCTGGAACGGTGTTGGCCACTCGAGAATCTTGTTAGTCTTCTTAGTATCTGGTCGACGACCCTTCTCGTCGCACACAAATCCTAAGATAGTGGCCCCGCTCATGCAGTGGCTCGATTTTGATCTACTGGCAGTGAGGTTATGCTCCTTCAGCAAGTGTAGGACCTTGCACAAATCTTGCACATGATCTCAGACGAAGCGCCTAATCCTTGGCATCACCTCCTGCTCATCCTTCTCTTTGGGCCCTTTCACGGCCAGATCATCAATGTATGGCTGCGTGATGTGAGGGCTTATGGGCTTCATTGCCCTCACCATGTGCCGCTGGACCATGGCGACCGCGTTCGTCCACCCTTGCGGCGCAGCGTTCATGTGGATCAACCCTCGAGGGGTATGCATGGCGGTCATAGGCCTGTTTGATAGGTACACAGGAAACTGGTCATAGCCTGAATACAAGTCAATGAGTGATATAATGGCCTTCCCGACGCATGCCTCTGAAAGCGCATCAGCGTTGGGGAGACCACCTGCGTCCCTCACTGTTACAGCGTTCAGGCCCTGCAAATCCTGTACCCACCTCAGAGTCCGATTGGGTTTGATAAAGCAAAACCACGGGGATGCATACTGTCCACTTGAGTAATTTGCCACATGAGTACGAATCTTTCCATCAAGGTAGTTAACTACCTTCTCTTCATCAGCTGGATTGGGGTACCGTGCACCTCGCAAGTTCCATGGCTCGTGCGACATGGTGTGTATCCTGATCATAGGGGTGATATCCACGTCCAGCCGCCCCCTCTCATCATCACTGAAGGCATATGCAGCATGTCTTCCCCTCATAGCCAGGCTCCCATATAATCAGCGTCTTTTCTGTGTCGAGAATGATACGGCATTGCCCATTCTCCGCTCTCTTTCGCATCTTCCGTATCAGCTCTCGTTCCCGCTCGTAATATACTTCCTGCTCTTCGGTGACGAGTATGGGAACAAGGCGACACTTTTTATCTACCCTTTTGTACCGCCTTTGTGCACCTTGCTTGAGCCCACCCCTAGAAAAGACCGAGTTGCGCTTTGGGGTTGTGCTCCACTTGTCCCACCTGTCTTCCCAAACGTTCGATATACCAGTTTCATCTCCCCTGCACCCATTCCCTCCACTACCCTCTCTTTCAAGGCCTCCACAGCCTCAGGGTCTGCCATCCCATAGGTTGACACTATGTTCATAGCATCGCCTATGTTTGCCAAGCTTAGAGTCAGCGCCTTGGCTCTCTTACCTCCTCGAGCCTGCTGTTCTCTAACCTTAGCCTTTCTTCTTCTGACTCTTCAATGGTGAATGTACCGGGGTTGGGCCGGTTCTTTACGCTCTTGGGTCCTGTGTTCTTGCAAGTAATGACCTCGTAATTCCCACATACGGGGTCGCACAGGACGAGGAACATAGTTCCATCATGTTTGTTGAGGATAACCGTCTCTGTCCGACTTAGGAATGACCTACCCAATAGGATAAGGTGGTCCAAGTCAGGCATCACAAAGAAACTTGTTACTTTCACCTTCCCAATCTCTAGAATCACAGACGATGCGGTCCCTATGAAAATCGACCGACTGTTCGCTCCCATCAAAACCCCGTTGTCGGAGCGATCTGAGTCTACCTTCATCCCTAGATGCATAGCGTGTTCCTCTTTTATGAGGTTCATCTCCGCGCCACTATCTATCATCGTTGTGCATGTCTTCCCTTTCACCACAACGTCGAGGCAGCCACATGCGACGGACTTCGAGTCCATCTTAGTACCCGTTTCATCCCACTCAGCCTCTTTAGGGATTATAGTCCCTAACCGTATGTTGGCTACCATCTTCCTGGATAGTCTTGCTCTTAGCTCATCCCTAAGTCTAGGCGCTGAGACCAGGACATCCTTCAGGTTCATAAAATGATTATGACCTTCGAGTATCCTGTCCATTATCTCGTCCACCCTGACAGCGTATTACTTCTTTTTTTTACTTCTTGTGCCTTGTTTGTATTAGGTTTGGCACCCCTCTTTTTGGCTCTTTGCTCGACGCTCTCATCCTCTTCCTTCCTCAACCTATCATCTTCGTCATCCTGTCCCTCTGGAACGTCCACTACCTCTTTCTCTCCACTGGGTCCAGGAACATCCTTGGCCAGTTCTTCGGAGCTCACCGGCCCTTTAGCCCTCGTGCTGACAGCATGTGGCACCCTCCCCGTCCTGGAGGGTGGTCTGTAGGTCATTCCGGACCTTGGCGTCGGCCCCGAAGTCGTGACGTTTGGCAGGTTACCAGATCCTCCTTGCGACCCTGGACCTAGGTCGTAGAGGTATACTTGTGGTTCCTTACCTTTCCACTCCGTGGCTTTTTCACACATATCAATCAGCTTCTGTTGGTACCGCCCGACTTTGTCTATCAGGTCCTCCATTCTTTCCATTGTCTGTCGGACCGTCCTCCAGTAATCCTCCCCTGTCTCAACGTGTCGCGGCCTGTTCCAGCAGTCTTCTTCTACCTCATCGTCGGACTCTACTATGATTGGTTCTTCCTTGATAGTGTCGGCCTTCCTTTCTTGCTTCACTTCTTCATTCTCTCATACCTCTTCCACCCTGAGGTCACTACGGACCTCTTTCTCCTGCCCTATCCGAAACATGGCCGGAGGGGCGGGTGGTTGACCTGCCTCGGCTCGTCGTAGGGCCTCCTTCCTTGTCCCGCCTAGGGTCCTTGGATCAAGGTGGTACCCCCACTTGTCATACATATCCCCATCATAGTTGGTGCTGATTAACCCTTCGTCCTAATCATTCCTCCTGACATGGCAGAACTTGATAGTGTGGCCTTTCTGCCCGCAGTGCCAACAAATAACATTCCTCTAGTCTATTCTACATCTGCCAGCACCTCTTCCACCTGCTGGACCACCCTGACTTCCGGATGCAATCCAGTCCCGATTTCCCCCGCCTGTAGCGTTACCACCACCATTTCCTCTGCCGTTTCCTCCTCGGCCACCATTTCCTCGCCCTCAGCCCCATCCTTGATTTTGTCCGCGTCCGCTGCCTTGGTTGCTATGTGATCCTTGTGGGGCTGACTGCTGAGGTTGGTTTGGCGGTGGATTTGGGTGGCTCACTTGCTGAGCTTGGGGACCTGGGCAGCCGCAGGAAGCAGTGCTCATCGGCGGTCCGGCACATGATCCATGCAGCCCACTCATCGGCCATGGTGCATATGAGCAGTGCCCATGCCAGTGACTTGAAGCTCCACAACCTGGCCATGACCCATAGTGTGTTGGTGCAGCCTGACTGGGCGACTCAGGAGGTGGCATGGCTACAGCTTGCGGGACCTGACCCCTCCCTGAACCTTGCCCCCCCGGAGCCAAGTTCCTTGCCTTTCTCTGAGCCTTTGTCAACTTTTGTGGCCCAGACTCCTCTTTTTCTTCCTCTTCTTCTTCCTCCTGCACCGCTGCCTTCTTGGTTTTCCCTTGGGCCTGTGGTGCCACCATAGTTTTTTTTTTCACCTCCTTTTCTGCGTCAAGCTGGGCCACCGCGTCCTCTATCATTTTCTTGAAATCGCGTCCATCACTCGTGGTGGCATCCAAAGCCTTCCTCTTCTTCCTAGCTTGTCTCATCTGAAAAATGTCTACTTGGTCCAGTTCTCCTTCTATCACACCTTCCTTTATGGCGGCCCAAGTCAGTTTCTTTCTTGGCGCAACCTTCTTGGTTAACAACAAGGCCTCCCAATTTTTAAAGTGGCCCAGGAAAGTGGCACACTGTTCATCTTCCGCCAACCCTGGGACTTTCTTTGCCATCTTCTCGAACGCTGTGGCGAAGGCCCCTACCGTGGAGAACTCATCCCGCTGTAGCATCTCCAAGTCTGGCTTAGTTAGCAGGTCATCCCCTAACTTGAATCGCCTTTGCATCTTAGCCTTGAACTTTGCCCAGTCTCCCCCTGCTTCAGCAACTACTTTCATTACTTCGGGCCGGGTTTCCCACTAGATATATCGAGGTAGGAACTTAAACTTATCTACCTCAGGCACCTCGGCTGTAACCTGTTCCAGCAGCTCCAGCCATTTCCACACCCTCTCTCCTTCAAAATGGAAGATATCAACCTTTGGTACCTGTAGTCGTGCCAACTCCCTTTTTTCAAGGGCCTTGACGAAGTCTGCTGGCGTAGCTGCCGGACCCCGCTCGATTCCGTCTGCATCCGGCATCTTTACCTTCTTTTGCTAACCAACTTGACAGGAGTAACAAGGGATAGACCGGTAAGCAGTTCGACAAGTTCCAGAGGGCTTGCCCTACATCATCTTTGACCACTCTACTTCTAGGTGTAGCTAACCGCTATACCATTATTCATTCACACCCAAGATACAACCTTTAATCGCACTATATATCGCTCAGTCTTATTATGACTCCATATACAACCCTCTTATATAAGCCAATCCAACCTATAACCTTTGTCGTTTTGCCTAGATCATCAACCTGCACTTAACCTGGGTTCGTTCTCTTACGGACCCCGGTAGGCACCCGAGATCCCCGGCAACGGCGCCACCTGTCGTGCGCATCGGTCCCACACGGGGACCCTCCCGGCCGCGTCACGCAGGATTATGCAGGACTTATCGCGTACAGCGTTTGCCGCTCCGGCCGAGTGCGCCAGCCGTACCTCTCGCGAGCCCCTACGACAGGACAGGGTCACGCGAGGCAACGCTTACCTCCACCAGCGGGAGCTGTCACCATTCCTTAGGTGGGCGTATCCCCGCTGAGCTACTGAACCACATGCGAAAGCTTTTCGTGTGCAATTGCAGAGGTGGCCCAACCGAGCGCGCTTCTCGTTCGCTGTAGCATAGGGGGTTACGCTCGGTCGAACGCCCAAAAATCGAACCCATACGCGAATCGCCGTATTGGGGTGCTGAAGTCCCAAACGCGACTCAGCGCCGGTCGACTAGGACGCACTACTCACACCACGCGTTACACTACAACACTCACACCTACCATTTATAACACATGGAACACAGACAAACAAACACCACAAACAGCCACGACACAACAACTCCTAGTTCCTTCAGTATCTGACCCATAACTTTATACGGCAAGACTCAGATCGGTATCGCGCACTGAACTTCTGTACTAGAGTCGGGCGAGCGCATGGCCTCCTCATGACAATCAGCCATGAGGACATACGCAAGCATTTGCGCTGATGGGGTACTATATGGTACTCGTATCTTCACGGCCCTTGATAACCTCGAGGGTCGCGTTCGACACTCAAGTGTCGGCTGACAAGCGCTTTCAGGGGTAATCTCTCGACGCCGGACAACCGCCATGTGCGGTTGAAGACCACACCCTCTGCAGAGGGGTTGCGTAGACAACTTTAAGCCGTCGTGGCGGTCAAATATCAAGGGGTTTGACTTTGACGGCTGCCACAGACTACAACGTCCAACCTTGAAAATTCAAAAAGAAAAACTCACTCCACTCTCATTAGTTTGGTAACCTCCTCCAATAAAAGGGGTAGGCGGATGCAAACGACACACGCGCGGAGGAGACCCGAAAATCAGACCCATAGGCTACCTGATGTCCGGGGTAATAAAGACCCGTACGCGGACTCCCATGGGTCGGCTAGGACTGGTAGTTCGCCCATGCGTCGCTTCGCGATACCAAAAAACCCGAATCTATTAGTCATGACGCTCCTTGGTTCTCGCCGCCCGACCCATAACCTTAGGGCGAGAATCGGTAAGTGCTGTGCGCGCGGATTTAGTTTAAGATCGCGCGAATGCAGAACCTACCTATACCAATTTGTCATGCAGCTCTACGCGAGTACCAGCGATGACGGCGCGTTATGTGGTGCTCATACCGGAATGGTCTCTTCGGAGCCATGGGGTTACTTCCGACGCTCAAGCGTTGGCTGAAGCGCGCGCCAAGGGGAGGTAATCCTTTAGCGGATGCAAAACCGGCCTGAGGGTCTTTCCGTCTTCTGCACCCTGAGGTGTCCCAACGGGTGCGGGGTAAGACGGCCCCTAGGGCAGAAAGGAATTTGGTGCGGTGGTGAGTTGTCTGGCGCACCACCAGCGACACGCTATCCCTTCCGCCCGGAACCTTATAGTTCCACCAAAATAATTTCGAACAAGGATGAAACACAACTGCTCTCAACATCAACAGAAAGGACACCGTCGGGATTACCTCTGTGGGGGTAACCCAAACGTACGCTTATTTCAACAGGACAGGTACAGAACAGTCTCACTCAAACACAAAGGTTGTGGGGTAGTTCCCTCTCACGACTGTTGAGTGGTTTGCCCATCTGAATCCAACGCAACATCACTCAACATGAATCAGATAAGACTCTTCCATACATACCTGCAATCACACCACAGAATCAAGCAAGAATCCATGCACTACACGCAGTCAACTCCAATCAACCTCTACACTCATACCCCTTGCTTTAGCCATGCAAGCCCCAACCTCCAGCCAACCAACCATAATTAAATACTGAGTACCTTTATTAAATGGCCATTCAATAAAAGTCTAGGAGAAACCTCAACAAAACAATAAAATCACTAGGGCTAAAGTCTTTTTAGGTTGAGTATTGAGGGTGAATTGGGGTTGAGTCGTAAACCGACGAATCGACAATCGACCTGTTATTAGTGATAACAGAAGAACGATCCTTCTGAAAGGATAGGCTGAACAGCTCAAGCCTTCAAGTGACAGCACGGAGACCTGCATCACAGTACAGGTCAAAGGAAAGTACTACTTATGCCTGTGCCAAGGGGAGAACATTTCCCCTAGTCGTGTTCTAGCTCCTCTACTAGTACCACGTCACCGAGCACCTCCTCTAATCAGGATAGATTTGCTAAGTAATTCCTGGTTGACAAATATTCTAACTCCCCAAATTCTACAAAATTTCGGCAGCGCTTCCCGTAGCAAAAGTGCCTTTTCAGAATTTCTATGAGTCCAAAAATAACTAACTCCTTCAGATTTGCAGAAATTTCGGCAACGCTTCCCGTAGGAACAGGAGGCTGCCAAAATTTATACGAGGTTGAAAGATGAAAAGACAAAGCAAACTACACTTGAGACTAACTTCTGACGCCTGCTTAATGATTCAGGATCAATGATAGCTAACACAACCACTAGATGAGACTGTGCGCTAGCACTGGTCCTACCTCCTAACACGGTCAGTCTTATCGTCATCCCAAGCTCTCCCTCCCATCATCCATCTAGTCTACCTATGGCCCCTGCACTTGGCAAGTATCTAAAGTAGCTATCCTATCGAAAAGACGCCCCAAGTGAGAGTCCACAAGCATGCATAACTATACATCTCTCACAATCCCACATCAATTTGTCCAAGTAGTTCGTTAGATCATTCAGTCCTTCCCCTTTAATAAACCCCCTCACTTATGGCATAGGATCAGACAAGGCCCTAACTTAAGGGTTAGGCGGACACGGAGGACATAGACGTGTTAAGGATGGACCAATTACTCCTGGTAACACATGCGTCTATTGTTGTTCAGATGGCATGTTGGAAGGGATTGCCCTGATCTTCAAAAGGCGATAGACTACGGGATAGTGGTACTTGACGACCGAAAGTACGCCAAAAGGACCGACAATCTGAGGGATGTATCCATATTTTCTTCGGTAAAAGAGGACGTGGAGGTCAAGCGAGCACCATTGGATAAGGAAAAGAAGACAGTGAAGAGTCAGAGCGTGAAAATTATCTCATAGTCTAGATGCGAAACACCTATGACACCCATCCTTGTCGTGGTGACCACGTTGTTGCCCCCTTCTTTCAAGAAAATGGTAGATCGAGATATGATTACGGTGGGTCAGGAAGAACATAAAGAGGAATGGAGAGTACTATCGCTACGAAAATGGGTTCCGGTGAAAGTTGTTGATACAACAGAGCTCTTGAGCCGAGCACCTAGTCAGCCTAAGCAGATGCTTATCGATCCCAAACTAGGAAGCCCGGTGCCCTTGACCGACAAGATTTTCACTGATACGGCGCAGATAGCGGATGAGCCTTTCACTGACAATGTTCCGGTGACAATGTCAGTCGTGGAACCCGGGGTTAGAGCGGACTGTCCTACGCATGTTTTGACGGTCGAACGAATATCTTTCGGGAAAGGATTTAAGCTCAATAAAGTGGTGTCATGGAGACTCTACTTAACGATGAGATGGTTTCTCAAAGAGTAGTGGATGATGCTGCAGAGTGTAGAGCCTTGTAATCCCGGAGAACATCCTTCTCAGGTCAACAATTGTAGTTTTGAGAAAGAAGAAGCACCCTTCATTCAGTGACATACTCTCTAGACAACTAGGTGAGGCCTTGACAGGGACGTCGAGAAGAGGTCCGGGCTAACTGTCGGGCGGCCGTAGACCAGTCGGTCATCCGAAATAGAGAGAATAGGGGGATTCTTTGGGTATTATTGTTGGAACTGTCGGGGAAAATGAGGGGTCCAGAGATGAACTCTGAAATCCCCTTCATCAACTGCCGATATCGACCCTCAAATCCTGAAGATTGGATAACCGCTTCCACCACGCCTGGTGCTTGCCCTTTTCGCCTGATCTGAGGGTGCCTTCGAACCAGCCACCCGTCGAGCTAGGATATGCTAGTAGGCCTTCGCGCGGCCTTTTCGGCGTGGACAAGTTGGCGGGAAAATGAGGCCTCCGATTTTATTTAATTTAATGATGAAATTTGACGGGAAAATGAGGCCTCCGATTTTGTTTAATTTAATGATGAAATTAAAATAAACATAAAATTAAAAATGATAAAAAAAATAAAAACAAATGATTATTTTATTATTTAACCTTTTTTTGCCCAATTATGCTCTCGTTGATTTTAACCCGATTCACCTATTTATTATTCCTCGCTAGTTTAAACAGATTTTATCTAATTAGGATCCCTTGCTGATTTTGCCGTACTTCACATAATTATGCTTATTGTTGTAACACGGGGATTATTGAGTGGGCGACACACATAACTTAACAAGCCCCCATGACTTACTGAGTGACTCGTGGGAACTCGGATGGACACTCGGTACGAGCGCTCGACAGTTCGGTACAGCCGGCAGCTGGCCAGGATCGGGACCGGTGTGGCCAATGGTTCGGCATTGGTAGAACTCACCAGGGTTGTCACGCTGGGGCCCCCGGGGGCAAGGCCGGGGTACGGGTTTGACCCCCGGACCCCCGCCGCCGGGG
>BFEA01000952.1:225674-243940 GCA_003427395.1 Chara braunii | reverse complement strand
GCCCTCCGTTTCAGGCTGAAAACTCTGGGTCTGAAAAGACCCAGAAATAGGCTGAAACGGGGTAGGGCCTGCAGGCCCTCGTTTTTCAGCTTTCATGCTGAAACGACCGGGGCCTGTAAGCCCTAAGTTTTAGGCTTTTAGGCTGAATGTTCGGGACGGGCCCTGCAGGGCCAGTGTGGCTACGCAGTATGCCACACTTCCCTTGTTCTGAAGGAGGATTCACTCTTTACTCCTGAAAGGGGGCATGATTGCAGCACCCATATCTCGTAAGGCAGGGGAGTGAGGCGTGAAGAAGACAATGAATACAACCATGTACCTTCCCTTGTTCTGAAGGAGGATTCACTCTTTACTCCTGAAAGGGGGCATGATTGCAGCACCCATATCTCGTANGACAATGAATACAACCATGTACCTTCCCTTGTTCTGAAGGAGGATTCACTCTTTACTCCTGAAAGGGGGCATGATTGCAGCACCCATATCTCGTATCTGACGAGGGGTCAAGTAGGGAACCTTGCGCAGAAGATTGGATATGGTGGAGTACCCTTCCACGGGTACACGGCCTGGATTATGTGAACCTGATGCAACGTGATCGTGACATCTTGGTGGAAAGCTACAAAGCACACGCGCGCAACAGAGAGAGAGTGAGAGAGAGAGACTGCTCAGACAGAGAGTGAGATAGAGAAAGACAGAGAGAGAGTGAGGGAGAGAGACTCTACAGGCAGAGAGAGAGAGAGAGAGAGAGAGAGAGAGAGAGAGAGAGAGAGAGAGAGAGAGAGAGACTGCACAGACAGAGAATGAGAGAGAGAAAGAGAGAGAGAGTGAGGGAGAGAGACTGCTCAGACAAAGAGTGAGAGAGAGAAAGAGAGAGAGAGAGTGAGGGAGAGAGACTGCACAGGCACAGAGAGAGAGAGAGAGAGAGAGAGAGAGAGAGAGAGAGAGAGAGAGAGAGAGAGAGAGAGAGAGAGAAAGAGAGAGAGAGTGAGTGAGGGAGAGAGACTGCACAGACAGAGAGTGAGAGAGAGAAAGAAAGAGAGTGAGGGAGAGAGACTGCACAGACAGAGAGTGAGAGAGAAAGAGAGAAAGTGAGAGAGGGAGAGACTGCACAGACAGAGACAGTGAGAGAGAGAGACTGCTCAGACACACAGAGAGAGAAAGAGAGAGAGAGAGAGAGAGAGAGAGAGAGAGAGAGAGAGAGAGAGAGAGAGAGAGAGAGAGAGAGAGAGAGTCGGAGATAAAAATTTCCAGTATGAGTAGCGTCACCCTTGGAGAGATACTTATTAGCAACTATATGAAATATAAGTCGATTTCCGCGCTTCGTTTTGACACGCTGTTGCACTAGTATCCATAACTCATAAAAGGTGCCCTCAATCAAAGATCGGGCATGATTTTATTCAGTGGGACGTGAAACCGCATCGGATCACCGTTGCGATCTTGATTTAGCGGAAAAATAGACATAATGCCACTCCGTCTTCAGAACGCGAATTTTGAATCTGCGCGGGAATGCTACATGCGTCAAGGGGGAGCGTGAGCACTGAATTATTTCTAATGCGCTCCGCTGTCAAGGATGTTTGCAGATACAGATCAGCTATTCCGTCTGGAGGATGTTGCAGTCGGGATCTGGTTGGTTGACTACTCACGGAACTAGACAATGTTTTATGTGAACAACAAGGAGTTTCCTCAGTCAGGTTGCCCTGGGAACTACATGATTGTACACTACCAATCTCCACGGCAGATGCTCTGCATCTGGTACAAGTTAACAGAATACGGTAATGTTCAGTGATGCGATCATCAGATGGTAACTGTTATGGAACAGCCAAAATGCTGAGGGGTGTTGTTGTCAAGGAAGGATGATGTTCGATTGTTCCATGGGGGGATTGCTCTTCATGGGATGGCAGGCTGATTCGCTTGGCTTTTAGTGGAGTGATGGACTGCTGAAGTCTATACCTGACCCTTGCTAATAGATGGAGTACTGCAGCCTCGTGGGCATAAACCAGCACGCTGTTCCAGGTCCAATCCTGGACTGCGCAGATCTCCATGTTGCAGTACCAACAGTGTGTGTGTGTGTGTATGTGAGCACATGCCGCGTGTCTGTGTGTGTATGTGAGTATGTAACTGCGGGAGAGAGAGAGACATATTAAGCTTGGTGAGTGGGAAGAGGGCTGATGGAGACACACGCCACTCGTTGAAGATCAGACATTCGATCCTCTCTGGCAGATCAGACTTTGGTCACCAATTATCAGATCAGAAAGCCCGTGGCCATGGACAGAGCAGAAAGTTGTCGTTTGTTAACGGGACAGACATAACTTATTCCTTGGCCGATCAAAACTCTCAGCTCGTTGACAAGTCAGTTTCATACCATTCTCATCGTGATCTTGTTGATCCAGACGGGTGAATTTGAATGGAGAGCGTGGTGGTACTCTGAATAATCGCCAAGTGTACCAGCAACTGGCTACCCTCCCTGAGCACTGCATGAAGTTGTTTTTTTTTTTTTTTTTTTTTTTTTTTTTTTTTTTTTTTTAATTGGTAATTTTTTTTATTGGCAATCACGTATTCAATCAACTGGAATTCTCTACTAACCTACTGTTCAGAGGAAATGAAGCAATACAATGGCATCTAAATGACAGCTTAGATGAGGAGCACCCACAATGCTAATGTATTCTATTTATTTAATTTCTCTTAATTTGATGTATTTCTGATACTGATGAGTGAGTCCGGTCACAAACTCCAAAGTGGGAGCCTGACAGGCATACCACCCCCTCTACCCCTGATCGACGCTGAGGACCTCTGAAGCGGGCACGCCGATGCCTCTAGCCTGAACAACGGACAGCACCCCCCCCTCCCCGGGTTTCCTCACAACGGTATGTCAATGCCGTCGTCCTGTTGCGTGGCATACTCGTGGTCGATCTTCGCAAGATACTTAAGAAGGTCAACAACCGCTACTCCGTCGTCCGTCAACGGAGTTGGTACTGCAGCGTGCAAGTACTTGCGTAACTCCCCTATCAAGGCATTGCAATGCGGTTTCGGCAACGAACCTGATAGGGGAAGAGGCAACCATTGGAAGTCTTCCGTCGTTAATGGGTTGAGGTCCTCAAGTCTTTACCACACCGACGAGTCCCCGGATGATAGTAGTTTCGGTGATGAAGTCGGGTCACTTGTTGACAGTGATGAAACTGCGTATACGTGAGTGTCATGCACGTGGAGAGGTAGGTCCAACAGAGGGACCAGCTGAACAGCATAGTCTTCGAAAGTTTCTAGAAGACTTGCGACATCAACGTGCTCCCCTGACGTGTTGAAGGTTGCTAGCATGGCAACCATGTCCGGCGAAATGGGAAGTGGAGTCACCTCACTTCCCGCGAAGCTTAGTTTCCTGAGCTTTGTCGTGAGCGAACGTCGTCTTTGCCCTTGTCAGGGCATTGAGTCGAAGTGTGTTTGGTGCTGTTTGACTAAAAGCAACATCCGTACTTCTGGCGGAGCTTGTATTGCTCCTCCGTAAGACTGAACTTTGCCCATGGCTGGTTCGGTTGTCCGGCTCCCGACGTCGACGCCGGTTTCGCCTTCTTCTTTCATATGTTGCGTCACGGCAGAAGGGCATTGACTTGGCTTCCTTCACTTGGCCCTAAAGTCGATGCCGGGTCTTCTTCTTGTCCATGTGGGTGGACTGCAGCTACCGGCTGCGTCCGTGGTCCTTCGCTTTTGTCCACAAAGTTCGGTTGTTCAATCTTTTCGTTAGCGGCACGCCGATTGTGTTGGATGAGGGAGCGTGTTTGCGTGACGATTGTGTCGAAGTCGTCATAGCCCTCCACTCGTCCCAATGCTTGTGTCAAGGAGTTGATTGAGCGTTTGAAAAACTCACGACGAATGTGTGTGAACGGTGAGTTCAGATCCGGAATGGCATCAATCTTTTGCCATTCGGTCAACCATTCGCATGTCAGCAGACTCCCTTAATATATTTGGAATACTTTATGGATGCCTTTGGCGACCTCGTCTTGGACGATGAAGCGTGCTTTCCACAGTGCTTCAACGAAGTCCCAGTCCTGTTTGGTGTGCAAGCGGTCCATATTGATGCCCTCCTTGACCGCCAGGTGGTTGAGTCAGACATGGTACGCACCGGTGGTATTGAGATAGAAAGCCGCGATCTTGAGATGATCGGGGACTTCACGGAAGCTTAGTTCCATAGTAAAGCCTTGCCACCATGCGAGAGGATCCTGCTTGGTATAGTCGTCAAACTTTTCAATGTTGAAGGCATCTTGTACGGACATTGTTTGCCACTACCCGAAGGTCGTTGATGCATCCTGCGAAGATTGTTGGTCAACGAAGCAACATGGTGATTGATCGTTGCTGGTTTCGTGAACGTGCCAAGATCGCCGATGTTACCGACCACATGGTCGATCCGCTGCTCCAGTTGTCGAGTGGACGATTGGTTGTTACTTGGTGTGGCGCTTGATGAAGTGGCGTCGTCTTGTTCCAAGTGGTCGAGGCGTGCATGGAAACTTCAGTTTGCTTGTCCTTCCGAGTCCCCGAGTTCATCGATGACGCGTTCGAGCCGTTGTAACTCGTGTTGTTGCCAATTGTAGGTCAACAGAAGTCGCGCGAGGAGGTTGGAAACTTCTTCCTTTGTCTTTTCGTCGATCGGCGGTTGGTTGTGGCCATCCGACGAGGTAAAATGCCTTGCGCGCGACATGGCTACATACTCCAATTCTTGCTGCAGCAGGCTTGTCGCGGATTCTTATCGGAGGCGTTGGACTGCATTTGCTACTGCCTCCCGCTGCCGATGTTGAGACTCCGGGGCTTCCTGTTGTTGCCGTCGTAATGCGGCTGGCGCCTCGGCCTGCCGTTGTTCCTCTTCGTCCACCAGTTTACTGAAGGCGAGGACATGGGCTGCAACGTCCGAGATGGACTCGCCGGGCTGTTGGCCTGGCAAGCTCTTGAGTATGGGTCTGTCGAGTCCCTGTTCCGCACCGGAACGACCAACTTGAGAAACCGTTGCAGCTCCAACAATGGTTGACGTGGCCATGGTTGCGGCCAGTGTCGAATGCGGTATCCGGAGGGCTGGTTGGGGTTCGATGGGTGCTCGAACTGCAGCCTACTTTTGAGCTGCTAAGCGTGCGCTGCACCTGAGCATTCAAATTGCTGACGTGGCACTTGCTGACGTGACTCTTACAGACGTGGCACTTGCTGACGTGACACTTACTAACATCGTACTTGCTGGCGTATCACTTACCGAGATAAAATAAGAAGGGAGAAGGAGGGGAAACAATGCAAGCAAGCAAGTTGTCCAGAGTGCAAGTTCCAATCCGTATGCTGATCACTAATCAAAAGGGGAAAAAAATGAAAAAGAAAAAAAATCAATTTTTTTTTTTTTTTTAATGTATGTCAATCGTGTGTCAGTCAGTCATTATCAGATAAAAAGCATTAATCGAAAAAAAGATTCAGACTTTGAAAGAATAACAAAAATTAAGAATAAAGTAGCGGGATGTGGAAAAAAATCGAATATTCGATTTGGGAACAATTTGCAAAATTTAGAAAATCACAGCAGTGTGCTACTATTTTCGTTGATCTAACAAAAATGAATCTCTCTCGTTCGTTGAAGAAATTAGGAAAAAAAATCATAGAATGTCGAATTTCCAAGTACATAAAAATGCAATAATAAATGAAATTTTTCGAAGAATTAATTTTGCAGGACAATATTTCGAAATTTCGATAACGAAATTCGCGAAATAACTCGTGTAATAATTCGACTTTTAGAAACTAAGAATTGCAAAATAATTTTGAATTTCAAAAGAAAAAGAAAAGATACTTCGGATCTGCAGAAACGAGTTTGCAAAAATAATTCAGTTAAAACGCGGGATCTGTCTAAGATAGAACGAAGGTTCAAATTTCAGAAAAAAAAAAAAAAAATTAAAAAAACTTCAATCGAATTTGTGAAAGAATGACGAACGTTCACTCTAATGACCTAGTTAAGCTTGAGACATCCTGATGTTTAACCCTGATTAGGGTTTATTAGCACTGATTTGACAGTGGTATAACTGAAGCGGAACGTGCTTCAGATTATGCACACCCCACCATTCAAGCACTCATGACAAGAGGGAAAAAGGTTATAAACAATTCTCGAGTCGAGCCGGATACCAAACCTTGGACCTAGTAAACTGAAGAGTCGCACCAGCACAAGAAGGTAGTCAGCAGGATGTGGTTTCCCTCTGACTCTGGATTAGCAAACTTGTCGACCTGGCTACATGTTATATGATGGAGCCCAATGTTGTATGTCGCAGGCGATATTCAATAAAGCCTTGTGTTGTAGTTGAGCTATAATTAGAATGAATGTTCTATGGCATTGTGCCTGGACGGTGATCATCTGTGAGATGTATGTTGTGTTGTATGTATATTGAGGTTATTCTCGGAGCAGCCGGAGCTATATGCAAGTGGGGAATACGCACAAATTTGTAGTTGCGATCTGTGGTACGCACAAATTTGTAGTTACGATCTATGATACTCTACATGACATACAAGCGATTGTTGGGACCGAGATAAGAACGAAATATAATGAATAAGTATCATGCGTCATGCATACAAACTAAAAATATACGTTGAGGTTGTGTGTCCTATCAACGAGCAACGGGTTTTGTACAACGCCGTTGTACCCGTTGTACACCCCCGGGGTCCCCGTTGAATCCTCATTGAACGGTACAACGGGGGCTTCCCGTTGAATACCGATCAACAGGTCTAGCGCAATGGGCCTCGGACACGTGGTGGGACACGCTTGGAAAAAAAAAAGTGAAAAAATTACCCTGTGTGTGTGTGTGTGTGTGTGTGTATGTGTGTGTGTGATTGGGTGGGGGTTGGGGGGGCGACCCATCCCCTGCCAATCAGCGTAGAATGTCTTATGTCCCCACCTTTCAGGTGGGGCCGTATGACTCTCCCTAAGCATCAAACTGTTGACTCAGAACTGGTGCGGACAAGGGGAATCCGACTGTTTAATTAAAACAAAGCATTGTGATGGTTCCAACGGATGTTGACGCAATGTGATTTGTGCCCAGTGCTCAGAATGTCAAAGTGAAGAGATTCAACCAAGCGCGGGTAAACGGCGGGAGTAACTATGACTCTCTTAAGGTAGCCAAATGCCTCGTCATCTAATTAGTGACGCGCATCAATGGATTAACGAGATTCACACTGTCCCTATCTACCATCCTGCGAAACCACAGCCAAGGGAACGGGTTTTGAGTTGAACGGTTCAACTCCCATTTAACTCCCGTTTCAACTCCGCGTTAAACCGAGTTGAACGTGGTACAACTTGGCCCGCGGATTTGTTTTTGCAGGCAAAACATAAGTGAAAAAAAAATAAAAAAATATGGGGGTGTAGATGTTTTTGCTCTCTACATCCCATTTTTTTATTTTTATTTTTTGAGCATTAATATTATTTTTTAAAAATCAAAAACAAATACTTTAGCACAAACTTGATGGTTTTCTCGCTTATTAGACAAATAATCAGACCTTCCCAACTTAGGGAGACATCCAATCCTGCCTTGTGTTTAGAAGGGAAAATAAAAACAATTTTATATTAACTCTCTGACTTTTTATATTATCACGAGCATAAGATCGAACTGCCCTAACTTAAGGGTACGCTCAGCCTGCCCGAGTTACCTTCATTATATTCTTCACTTGCTTCTCTTCTCTTTTTGTTCTACTTGACTTACTGACTGACTTTCTTGGTGCCCGGCCTGTCAGACGATACAAATTCGTATAATATATATCAATTTTTTATACTTCTCGTTGACTTTTTGTTCATGGCTTATGACTGAGCCGCCCTAACTTAAGGGTACGCTTAATCTTATGTCTTTGTTCCCCTCAGAAAAGAAACACACACAGAACTGGGTCTACGCAACTTAGAATATTCCCAACTCTGTTTTCAGCAACCCAAGAGAAACACCAGGATTCTGAGTCCTCCCAACTTAGGGCGCTCATCCTCCTGTTCAGAAACCCCCAAAGAAAACAACGACTGGTCCGTCGAACTTAGGATAGACCCACTTCTCAAAGATCATACATTCAGCCCATCAAACACAAATAAACATAGCATTGAGCCCACATCAACTTAGAGGAGCTCAGCCTTCGGTTGACCCGGTCAAAGCATGCATAATCCCTTCATCCCACCTTCCCCGAGTTCATTCTGTATGAATCCACTCAAAGTATCTGAACTCTCATATATACTTGTTGATTTACCTTTCCAAAGCATGTCCTGACATACATAACAAAACAAAAGTAATAACCTTACATAGTTAAATTCAGATAGCCCAAGGATAATAGTTAGGGGAAGGGATCACATGCGTCAGACGAATGTTATACCTGAAGTTCCCTGCCTCCAGAACCCCGCCTGGGTTCCGACAGAGCTCCCGCAATCGGTGGGTGGACCTCCCACAAGGTCTTGCTGCGGACGTACGGGTTGCAATCCCGCCTGCCGCCTTCCTCTCGTAACCTGAGACTAGACTTAGACTAAGAAGGGTAGAAGGAGATAGGTTAGACTTTCGGGATCCAAGAGAGGGCCAACTCAACTTACGTGAGAGGGCCTTGAAATCTGGATGCGCCTGAGGGCCCCACAATGATGGCCAATAAAACGTAGTAGAGATGATCAAATCACCGTCGGAACGCAGGGTACCAGTCCCCGGACAGGCCTCCAAGTCGTAGTAGCGCCCTCCTTCTGACCAAACCACCGATACGCAGCCTAGAAAGGGCCACGTTCGAATAGAGCACACCCCCATGCCTTATTCAGATGCAGGCTATAACAGCCTGACGCAGTTACTTGTACCGTAGGGGCACAACTAATGCTACGTGCCTAGTAGCCCAAAGAAACCCAGGCATGCAGAAGTAAAGGTCCACAGTTGCGCAAGAGAACCTATTAGTAGTAGTATGGAAGTACTGCAACAGTGCGTAAATAGCGAGGCACTATCAGCAATCTCCAGCAGGACAACGTAATAGTAACGCAGCCAGTACGCAGCGTGTACGTAGAAAATAGTAGTACATGGCAACAGTCGGAGGCGACTTAGTTATTTAATCGATGCTGGCCTCGTTGCGCTCAGGCACAGTTCATAGGGCACCGTAATGGCGCGCAATAGCACGACGTAGTGAGACACAACGGTACACAACGGATGTATGGTAAATGCACAAAAATACGCAGCAACCCTCTAACCATACAGCGTTGGCAAAACCATAAAGCATGGCGCCGTATATTGCAATACACACTGTGCCCCAATGTCGTAGCAGCCACATGCTCAGCAAAAACTCAGTAATCGTGCACAGCAAAGGTGGAGTGCGCAGCAACTAGCAGGGGAAACCCACCAGTATGCTCAGCAAGCTCAGCATCTTGAGGGAGCCAGCCACCTTGAGTTGAGAGCGCCAGCCGACCGTAGCCACGGACCTCTGCCCACAAAGTCAAGGATTAGCTCTTAGTCTGCCAATCCTTGCTGTGTCTGGACCTGATGAATTTCCAACAGCCATCCACCACCACCCATAGAATCAAGACAGTGCTCTCAATCTGTCAATCCCAACTTAGATAAATCACTCCAACTAAGAAGCTATCTATAAGACCCTCCCCCCGGAAGTCGGGATATACTGCACATTTTAACTCAAGGTCTAAAATTATCACGATTATCTGAGAGGTAAGAACCACCAAGTAAAAGATAACTGGTTTAATAAGTCGTTCCAGTTCTCATTTCCACAGTGCACAGTGTTCACTCATAGACCTACATGGCCTAGTCTCTTGAGACAAGCGTATGAGTATGACTATCGACAGGGTCAACCAGGTAGTAGTTCATAAGTGGTCGTAAGAGCTATGATGGAAGGCACATAGGCGCAACACATCGATCATCATACCAGAAGAACGTCGAAAACTTTAGGATGCGAGATGCCCCGCCCGAAAACACCATAAACTTTGGCTCCTTGAGTTGCAGGTGGGCTCTCCCTCCGTAGTCCAGTTCCCACGGCAAGGTGCGAGTAAACTTTACGGTCTAACACAGCCTACCGCATACCCTCACTTGATTGCCTGTAGGGGACACAATGGCCACCACTGGATTTGAACTCACACCTATAATTTCAGCAGTTTGTTGTATGCATTAACTGAGCACCCAGCCAGCGTGCCAACTGAGAAGGAATCTTCCGCAAGAACACTGAGAAAAATACATGGGAGCCTCGTGTACAGACCGCGCAATATCAGCCGCTCTACTTGGTAACACTCTCTCTCTCTCTCTCTCTCTCTCTCTCTCTCTGCAACATTCCTTAATGCCTGCACGTACCTAGCCATCGAGGTGGCCAGATTCGTCCTAGCCGCGAGAAACATTGGTGAGAAGACCATTACTAGGAAAGCGATCAGTAGGATTTCTGACCAATACTACCAACAACAGCTCGAACACCTACAGGGCTTCTCTGTCGAGCCACACCTGGAACGCCATGAACGAGGGAGGTGACCATGTGGAGGAAGAGAACGGCCACCAGAATGAGGAAGAATCGTGTGGTCACTTCCTGCTAACGATGCGGGGCATGATCACAAGAACTCTGTTTCTTCAACTCTCAATGAACCTGGTCGCCATTCAAGCCAGGTTCGTTCCAAACTTTTTAGTAGCGATGATCATGGCCAGCATGCCGAATACGAAGGTGAGAAGCCTCCCCCCAGCACGATGGTGATAATACCAACCACCGCGAGGAGCCTGATGGCACTGTCGGACCTTGTAGCTGACGATCACAAACATGACGGTGGATGCATCCACGAACACGATCCCAGAGAGCTGCAGCATGACGGTGCTCACTATAGACACAACAACCACTGCCTGCACTACGGTCATGATGCTGAAGAGGAAGTCGTGTGCTGCTATGCCTGCTGTTGGGCAAGAATTGGAATGTACCTTCTGCTAAAAGTCCGGTAGGTGCATCGCCAACCAGTATACCGAGTTAGAGCGTTGTTCGGCACCGTGGCTCGACTTTCGGTTCATCCAGCACCGATGGTTCCACCAGCCAGGTAAGCACCCTCCCCCTTTCTCTCTCTTCTTCTCTTTATTACTACGCTTCTCCCTCGATCTCGTTACGAACGAGCAAGATACACAGTCCGAATTCTCGTTTCTGCCCTCCCGATTCCTTCTCCACATCTTCTCTTTCATCAGTTCCCCCCGCTGCCTTCATCATCTTCCCCGTCTCCTTTCCGATCCCGCCTGTCCTCACTTGCGTCCCACACAACCGCTGGCTATCATAGCCTCCGGACTAACACTCTAACACAGAAACTAACACGACTAATTGACTCGCCCGGGTCAAAACCCCGGGATAACCACCACCTCACCCGTTCTCGAACAGGAAATGGTAAAACACAATCTCCTCTGAGCTTAGATAGTCCACCCCGCGCGCAGCCTTTAAGGGCTCTATCGACCAAACCGCTGCTCAAACGCAATAACTGGCGCACCCAATCTCTCCGCAATGCACCGAAACCCCCATTTTGTATCTTTACTCGCCCGTTTTCATCAAGAAACGGGTGAGTTACACAGTTTTTACTCCTTCCATAGTCGCTCTTTCCTTCCTCCTTTGTCCCGTCTTCTTCTTCGACCGTATCTGGCGCAAGTTTGCGTCCAGATTCATTCAATTCTCTCCCTCTTCTCCCACTTCGGCCGACGCTACTCACCTCTCACTCCTAACTTATTTAACTTATAACTAAAACTAATCCTCATAACTCAACTCATCTGCCCCCAAAATCCCTATCTAGTATTTGAGTTTCACTCGATTCCGTTAAGAATCGAGTGAGCTAACCAAGTCCTGCTCCGCCATAGTCATCGGCTCCATATCTCAGCGCGGCCATTTCTTACTGATCTCTCCTCTTACTAACTTTCACTCATTTCTGACTTCACAGGTCGATTTGTGGGGTCCAAAACCCCCAGAATCAAACCTCGGATCGCCCGATTTCGTTGAGAATCGGGCGAGTTATTCACTTTCTGCTGCGCCCTACTCATCTTTTTTCCCTCCATGTCTCCGCGCTCCTATTTCTCTACTAACCTCCTTTTCTACTACTCTTTTTCTAAAACTAATACGACCGCTAAACTCGCCCAGCCAAATAACCTCTGGATTGACTCTTTCCCCGCCCGTTTTCGTCAAGGATCGGGCGGGTTTCATGTTTTTTCCACTCCCTCCTGCTTCGGCCATAGCCCACGCTCTCGCATGCATCCGGCGCGGTTTGGCGTCCAGGTTCAGTCATTCTTCCCTTCCTTTCTCCTTCTCCCCGTTACTCTCTACCTTGTTGCTTGTCGCTCTCTGCCCAGCTGTGCATCGCTCCCTACCAGCCTTGCTACTCTCCTTCAGCGTCCGCCTCTACTGCGCTGTCGCCCCTCCATAGTATGCACCCGGCGCTGATCCCGCCCGGGTTCACTCACCCCGTTTTCTAGCTGCTTTCGTCAGCGGTACTCCCTGCCTCCGCCCTGCGCCTTCGCTTTCCCCGTTGACATCGAGCTCTACTTCGCAGGGCACGGTCACAGCGCAGTGCGCCTGGCTGTCCAACAGCCCCTACTATCCTAAGGCCTCCGCAGGGACCCAGCAACTAGATGGCTCGATCAGTCTTTCGCTCCTATAGACGGGTGCGACGAACGATTTGCACGTCTGTATCGCTGCGAGCCTCAAGCGTGAACCTGGGTGAGGCGGGTCCCAACGGGCATGCTCACACCCAAACCTCTCACAGCAGATCGTGGGTGGTGGACCGCATACCCACCACGGGGCCCCACCACTCAGGTTTCTTCCGCCTTGCGGGATAGCCGCCCACCACGTTGAACTCCCAGGTCCGTGTTTCAGCAGCTCATGGGTGTATCTACTGAACTAGGCTCTTGGGCCTACACCCGGTCCTGGTACCGGCACGGGCCGCATCCCAAAAAAATAAAAAAATAATAAAAAGTAAAAAAAGAAAAAATTAGAAAGAAAAAGGTATGAAACATTTAAGTTTCAGGAGAGTGGTCGAAAGAAAGGGAAGGACCGTCGGATCCCGGGCCTGTAACCGGACTCCCCAGCAAAAAGTAAGAGGGATAATCCCTGCAGGACCCTCAACCACTCAGTTTCTTTCATAAGATGCTCATTCACTCTCTCACTACCAGCTGCTGACTTTGATCCCTAAATCTCCAGAGTGTTACTTCAACATCATAACCTATCAGGCTAAGCCCAAACCTAAAAAAAATTGGCCCGGACTTAGTTATAAGGATGTCCGGTTCCGAGTTACGTCTGTCCGATTGCGCTGCAGGCTGCACTCTGACATGCCGCCCCGTACTAACGCTCGTATGCGCCGACCCCTTGCTGCATGAGGGCTTAATTCTTCCTGTTGCCGCACCCGTGACACATCCGCGCCGTCACTCAAAACTCCAACCTTCTTACTAGGCTACCCCACCGAGGGGTCACACTTCTAGAACCTAGCGTCGGAGAAACCCCGATTTCCAAAATGTCGCCCACGGCTTCTACCGTCGACTGATATCATGGTCGGTAAGCCAAGCACTTTGCACCTTGCCGGTCCTAGTGCAGTAGTAAGTAAGGCAATTGAATTTGATAACTAAAACCTAAGCTTAGATCATCAGAGCCTGGCCTCGGATGCGAACGCGTACTGCGTGTGCTATTGTAGTTCCCTCACGGTCCTCTCCTAGTTTTATCCAATAAATTTTTTGCCGACGGAAACGCCGACTCTATAGTATCAAAATAAAAATCAGACGCGTGCCTCAAAACCGCGCGCTCACACACTCTCTACTTCCAGTCAGCCATTCAGTCAACACGAACCAAACACAACCGCAACTTCGCACGATATACTCAAATTTTGAACCAACCTTATTTTTTGTCACTTGCAGAAACCAGGGCCGATACTCGTGTAAGGGTATTCACGCCAACAGCGGAAAGTGTGTGGGAAAGACCGGATAAACTGAAATTCATGATAACAAGGCAATATGAATCATTCGGTCCCAAAGAACAAAAGGTCGCAACAGTAATTGGCACAATACATCGGATTCTGGGCAACACAAACATGAACGCACTCCTTCCAGTCTGTTTTTTAACGTTCCACAGGGTATTGAAAGGTGTAGGTTTTTCGAGCAAAAGTATTTTGTCAGCAACGGAGAAAGTCACCGGGAGGGTGGGTGGGGAATGTCTAACGACGCTCGTCAACAAGTTACGGAAATGTTACGGTAACTGGATCTGATCTGAGGATGGAGGCAGAGGCAGCTGAGCCAGACCAGGTTCCAAGACAAAGACAGCTGGGTTTGTTGACGGACACTCACGCGCCTAAGCCTTGCGTATCTACATGAGTTGTGACCAACTCGGGCTATGACAGATTCCCCGGATTGCTGGTTATCTCGCTTATTTTTTATGCCCATCAGGATCGGTATTCAACCGCTTCGAATTGGGTCTGTTTTGTTGTATTCGAATTTATTTTTCGTATTTGTTATTTCAAGGCGGAGACTGCTGTTTCGCGGGACCACCCATTCAGGTATTACCGCGTTACCAGGATCTAGATACCTTTAAGCGGCCGCAAAGGAGTCGACCTAGGCTTCGTACCCAGGCGAATCCTCTGGAAACGTTTTCACATTGGAGTAACTAAGCCTGCTGGCATGCAGGTCCAGACAGGGTACTTCCAGATTTGGGCGGGACAACCCGCGTTATGCTCGGGCGTCACAGTAGAATAGTTTTTGAAGATGTGGTATTTATTGAGTTGGAGCTAGGCTTCGAAGGCAGACTGAGTAGCATAGAGGAGAAGGTCTGTAGCACGGGGTACTTCGTGCTTTCATGCGATGTGGTTATGTTGCGATAATAAACCTCTGACTACATTGTATTTTCATCTCTGCAAGGGACGGGCGAGTTGTTCTTTGGTGGTCGAGCGAACATTTTTGCGGCGCCATGCGGGTTCATGGTCGTCTCTCTCGAAGGGCTTATTTCACGACAGCTCGGTCGTCGTTGGCGGTGGTCGCGGCTGTCGGGGCTTTCTTATGACGTGGTGCCGGGTTGTGGATCGTTGCGTTCACCCTCGCTCATCGTCTTGCGATGATTGGCGCCTGATCGTCGACGACGGTCCGGTTGGCGGTCGTTTGCAGGGTGTGGAGGCGGAGGTGCCCGTCACCGACTCTCAACTTCGGCACCATCATCCCGTAGGTTAGCGGGAGAGCGATTGCGGCTTTGTTGTGGTGTCGTCTTCGTGTCCGCACTCACAACGGCGCGTTCCGTTTGTGTTGAGGGGGTGTCACGACTTGGTGAGGACGCTCTGCGCTCTACGCCATCAGAGCGGCGCCATTGAGAGGTGGCGCAGGTGGCCTCGGCCCTGCACCCGCTGCTTACCGTATGCGAGGGCGAAGACTTGTGGGATGCGTGATGCACCGTCCGACGGCGTCGCGAGGTTGGGCCCGTCATCCACCCGACTTGTTGGAATGCGCGCTTGTGCCCGTCGTGTCCCCCGTCCTGTGGTCTCGGTATGCGGCACACCATGACGGATCGCGTTGTGTTGTGGTTCCGCTGCGTTTAGGTTGTGGGCTTTGAAGGCTACTGTCCTTTGTCTCCTGGGTTTCGCCTGCGTCGAGTGTTGTTGGTGGTGCCCGCGGCAACAGGCGCATGTGGATCCAGGGGGGAGGGGGTGTGTTCCTTTTGCGCCCCCGTGCACAGGTGGACGCTTTCCATCCGTCCGGGCGTGTTGGAAGCGTGGTGCATTCGTTTCTCTCTTCACCCGCGTTTCTCGATGGAGAGATGAGGCGGTGCACTTCGCTGTCGGTACGTTTTGGGCGGGCGGTGGCATCTGGCTGTGGGCTGAAGCTGTCGGTGGTTCCTTCGCGCGCACTGTTGTTCGGATAGTGTGGTTATCTTGCGATCTCAGGGTGTGGTGTGGGCGGGTGCTGTTCGCAGCCAATCTTCTGAGCGGGTGCGGCGGGCTTGTTGGATTGTGCGGTACCTTGCCATTGGAGATGGCCTACGGAGGGGAAGTTGACCTGCAATTCAAACAGTCGGACTTCGCGGCGTCTAGGCAGCTTATTGCACGTTCCACGATTGTTCAACGTTCTTTTGGTAGGCTGGCCAGCGTGACGTGCCTATGTGCGCCTCGGCCATCGCTCCTTGCGGTTGCTCGTTACACCCACTACCTGGTTGATCCTGCCAGTAGTCATATGCTTGTCTCAAAGACTAAGCCATGCACGTCCAAGTGTGAACATTTTGATATTATGAATTTTCAGATTATGAATTTTCAGCGCTGAGCTTATGGTCATTTGCACACCGCGTCTGCAGTGTAGCCCAGATGGATTGGGTGCCTGTGTGCGTTCTCCCACAGGTTGCAGGTTCGAGCATTGCCAGATGAGGCACCTGCACTTTGCAGGAAGAACTCGAAATAGACCCGTTTTTCGGAGACGGAGGTTGCAGGTTCGATCTCTGCCATGCCTCAGTGGGTGCTTTGGGGCTGACTGTCGGTTCCCTGGTCTTGCCTTGATGGATGGTGCACGGTCTGCTGGCAGGGGTTGTGTCCGTTGTCTTGTGCCAGGATGATTGGGGACTGATTGTCGGTTCTCTGTTCCGCCGGTTCCCTCACTGAGCCTAGATGGAAGGTGCTTGCTCCACTGGTGTGGCCTGGGCCCATTGTCTTGTGCCAATGATAAGGTTGCAGCGGGTATCGCTCTGAAGCCTCTGCTGTTGGTTGGCTAGGGGGTTGGGTCTGTGCTTCCTGTCTGCGACCCAGCACCTGGGCTACAATGCTTTCGCTTACTAGGGTCAGGTACCCCTTGGGGGGATGGCCCAATAAATTGCACCCGTTGGGGGTAGGCAGTTCTTCATGAGAACGAAAGGGCTGCTCGCAGCACCTCAGGGGGACTAAGGGTGACACCTGTGCGTCTGGGTACCGTAAAGGTCTCCCGGTGCGGGTTGCTCTTAGCCATTGGCCCTGGGATGAGGTGGGTTGGTACCTCCGGTCTTGAGCTGAAATGCCAATTGCCCTACCTCGAACATGTCCAATTTTTATATAAAAAAAAAGAAACTGCGAATGGCCTGATGTCCAAGTGGTTAGGACAGCGACTGGAAATGCGCACTGTGGTATAAGGTCATGGGTTCAAAACTCACGGCCTGTGAGCTTTCCTTCGTTTCGCGCTTTCATAGCGCCAGGCCATTCGCACACACCCCCTTGGGACGACGCAAGGTAAGTTTATACAGACATTGCCTGCGCACCGCCCAAGTGGTAGGTCCACGGTGTAGTATGCTGGACAGGGCCATAGGGAGGGCCTTTGTGCTCGATTTGGGGGGAGGTCCGAGAACCAGGGTCTTGTCTTGGCTCCACTGTGGGCCATAAGGGGGGGGGGGGGGGGGGGGGGGGGGGGGGGATATGGGGAGGATAGGTGATAGGGGGTGTGTCTTGTACGTACCTGTACTTAGTCGCAGTCATCTGTATTCGTACCTGCACACAGATGCAATTGCCTGTGACCCTATCTGCACGTTGTCGCGATTATCTGTGATCCTATCCGCACGTGGCTTGCGATTATCTGTGATTCTATCTGCACGTGGCTCGTAACAGTAGGTACCTCTGTGTGGCCACTTGAACCCTGTCGTTCGGCGAGTTCGGCAGTGTGTACTAGTATGTAGGATATTACGGTAGTAGTTGGGTACCGTTACGTGTTTCCCGTCACCAGTGATATCCCGCAGGAGTCCATGTGCCTTGAGGGCAGTGGTTGGTGCCCACCTTAAGGTATTAGTTCCGAACCTGACTACGGCAGGGTCCATTTCGAGGGGAAGCAAACCACACACAATTAGGGGGTAGTATAGGATGGTCCTTAGGTACTTTCATCCCACAGGTATCCTTGACGCCTGGGGGCCGCACTTCATCCAGGTTGGGGGCCTCTCGTGGAATACTCGCTGACGGAACAGTATGTGGTGGTAGTGTCCCCAAGGGATTGTGATAGGTTGGCACCATAGTTAGAGGGGGTAGGTCGGGGTTGTCGCATCTAAGTAGAAAGCGCAGTTCGTTGTCTAGAGTCCGTTGGGGTGTGGTACGGGCTAAGGAATGACCGCGCTATGTGGGACCTGGCCTGCACCCGGGTTGTCCTTGACCGTAGGGTTAGGGTAGTATCTGCATTAGCGTTCGGGCGTAGTCCGGTAAGCGCAGGCGCAGATCGCAAGTTGTGATCTTGCAAATCCATCAGGCCTCCCAATGAATGAGTACCGGGGCTCTCCCTGAGGCCTAGTTGCCACCCTCTACTACACCCTGGACCTTTTTTATAACAGGAAAAAAAAAAAAAAAAAAAAAAAAAAACTGCGAATGGCTCATT
>BFEA01000952.1:208014-224879 GCA_003427395.1 Chara braunii | reverse complement strand
GGACTCTGGTCCTATTTCGTTGGTCTTCGGGATTGGAGTAATGATTAATAGAGACGGTTGGGGGCATTCGTATTCCATTGTCAGAGGTGAAATTCTTGGATTTATGGATGACGAACTTCTGTGAAAGCATTTGCCAAGGACGTTCTCATTAATCAAGATCGAAAGTTGGGGGATCGAAGACAATCAGATACCGTCCTAGTCTCAACCATAAACGATGTCGAGTAGGGATTGGCGGATGTTTATTGGATGACTCTGCCAGCACCTTGTGAGAAATCAAAGTTTACGGGTTCCGGGGGGAGTATGGTCGCAAGGCTGAAACTTAAAGGAATTGACGGAASGGCACCACCAGGCGTGGAGCCTGCGGCTTAATTTGACTCAATACGGGGAAACTCACCAGGTCCASACATAGCAAGGATTGACAGATTGAGAGCTCTTTCTTGATTCTATGGGTGGTGGTGCATGGCCATTCTTAGTTGGTGGAGTGATTTGTTTGGTTAATTTCGTTAACGAAGGAGACCTCAGCCTGCTAAATAGCTACGCGGGGACCTTTCCTTGTGGCCAGCTTCTTAGAGGGACTGTTGGACGATTAGCCAACGGAAGTTTAAGGCAATAACATATCTGTGATGCCCTTAGATGTTCTGGGCCACACGCGCACTACACTAATGAATCCAACGAGTCACTTGCCTGCGTCGAAAGGCCCGGGTAACCTTCTTAAGGTTCAACGTGACAGGGATAGATTGTTGTAATTATCGATCTTGAACGAGGAATGCCTAGTAAGCGCGAGTCATCAGCTCGCGCTGATTACTTCCCTGCCCTTTGTACACACCGCCCGTCGCTCCTACCAATTGAATGGTCCGGTGAAGTGTCTGGATTGCGGTGATCTCGGTGGTTTGCCACTGGGGGTGCTGTGAGAAGTTTGTTGAACCTTATCATTTAGAGGAAGGAGAAGTCGTAACAAGGTTTCCATAGGTGAACCTGTTGAAGGATCATTGACACGTGAACGAACGATCTTCGGGGTGTGGGACGCTGGCTTGCTCGCCCTTCCGCCGCCCTTTGCGCCCATCCTCCCGGCATCCGCTGTTTTCAGGACCATCTTGGGCTTAGTGCCCAGTTGGTGGCTGGCCCGGCGCAAACGGGGGCGTAGGTGTAGGTTGAGGGTGGGGGGAGTGGGCAGGGTCCGGGGCCTTGTGGCGTTGCTCCCCCTTCATCCTGTCTCGCCTCCGCAGGTTGTTACCTCGGCCCAGCCCCACTCTCGACTTCAGGTCGGGATGGGGGTTGGTCCGAGCACGGACAGCCCTGCGGGAGGGTCAGGGGCGGGATGTCGGGTGGTGGCGGCGGCCCTCGGCCTGCGTACCCTTGCTCCTTCCCGTCTCAGATTTGTCCAGACCTCCTTTCCATCCTGGCCTCAACCTCGGCTTCGTGCGGAGCTTGTGGCTTGTTTGGGGATCGAGGGTCGTGGTAGAGGCTAGGGGCGGGGTGTGTTGTGGGGTCCTCGCCCCTGCCCGTTTCGTCCTGGCTTCCTTCCCAACGGGGTTCTCCTTTCCGGACAGATCGRCGTCCTCGACACAGTCGAGGTGGTCTGAATCTCGGGGTGGAGGGCCGTTGGGGGAGGGTTTTGGTCGGGATTGGGGCGGTGTCGGGTGGGGGGTGGAGGAGGCAGCGCTTGCACCCTCGTTGCCCCGCTGCTCACCGGTGCCCTGCCTGGCCCCCCGAACGGGGGGTCGGACGGGCCCGTGGCAGTGGGCGTTGGCAACGACCTTGCAACTTCTTGTTGGTGTACCTGCTGTGATTTGTCGCTGTCCGGGTTGACGGCCCCCATCTGTTCTGGTTGAGGGGTCGGTCCTGTCGGAACGGCACCATATTTTAGAACTCTCGGCAAACGAATATATTGGCCCTCGGAACGATGAAGAGTGCAACGAAATGCGATACTGAATGTGAATTGCAGAAATCCGTGAGCCATCGATACCTTGAACGGACGTGGTGCCCAAGGCTTCTGCCGAGGGCACGCCCGCCTGAGCATCATTGGATTCCTCACGACCTCAGCACCTTCCGTTTCGGAGAGTGGTGGGGTCCGTGGTCGTGGCTTCCCTCTCTTCCCACTTGGAGAGCGTTGATAGCCTAAAGTGGAACGGAATTGGAGAGCATTCCGAGCGGGCCTGTGGGGGCCGCAGCCCAGAGTGGTGCGTTTCGCTCCGCTCTGTTGTTGCCCTCCAACACCTGTTTGTGTGTGGTGGCCTTCGTTTCCCTGAAAACAACACGTAAGGTCATCCCTCCTGTTTGTGTGGTCGCCGCCTTCCGTTCGCTCCCATCGGCTTGAGGTGGGCTTGCGGTTGGGGGTGTCGGCCTCGAGTTGTGGAGGTACGTCGGGCCTTGCCTTTTGATCTCAGGTCGGGCGGGAGCACCCRCCCAATTTAAGCATATAACTAAGTGGAGGATGTGAAACCTACGAGGATTCCCTTGGTAGCGGCAAGCGGACCGGGAATAGCCCAGACTAAAAATCCGGGGGCTCTGTTGCTCCCTGAATTGTAGTCTTGAGAGGCAACCTCTGCAGCGGGTCATGTGCAGGTTTCCTGGAAATGGACACCGAAGAGGGTGATAGCCCCATCGACCGCCGGACCCTGCTGCGCAACGAGGTGTTGTCCAAGAGTCGGGTTGCTTGGGAATGCAGCCCCAATTGGGTGGTAAGTCCCATCCAAGGCTAAATATGTGCGAGGGACCGATAGCGAAGAAGTACCGCGAGGGAAGGATGAAAAGAACTTTGAAAAGAGAGTTAAAGAGTGCTTGAAATTGCCGAGCAAGAAGCGAATGGAGGGGAAGTCATGCGCTCCCGTCTGGGCAGTGGTGGACGGCGACGGCATTGTCGCCCCCCTTGTTGGACGTGGGGTGCCTGCCAGCATGGGCTGCTGTGACCGACATTGCGGTCGGGAGCGATTGAAACCCCCCACGGGTGGCCGTCACGGCAGTCGAGGATCGTGAGCACGCGCCTCTTTCGGAGGGCCCGTTCGGGTTCCTGCGTGTTCGGGATGCTGGCGAAATTCCTCTATCCTGTCCGTCTTGAAACACGGACCGAGGAGTTCAACGTGCATGCGAGCCGAAGGGTGATTAGCCCACGAGGCGGAAGAAACCTGAGTGGTGGGAACCCTCTGCGGGTGCACCGTCCGCCAACCACGATCTGCTATGAGAGGTTTGAGTGTGAGCATGCCCGTTGGGACCCGAAAGATAGTGAACTATGCCTGAGCAGGGCGAGGCCAGAGGAAACTCTGGTGGAGGCTCGCAGCGATACTGGCGTGCAAATCGTTCCTCGGACTTGGGTATAGGGGCGAAAGACTAATCGAACCATCTGGTAGCTGGTTCCATCCGAAGTTTCCCTCATGATAGCTGGAGCTATTGAACAGTTTTATTGGGTAAAGCGAATGATTAGAGGCCTCGGGGGTGAAACACCCTCGACCTATTCTCAAACTTTAAATAGGTAAGATTTCGGGGTTGCTTATGCGAACCCCGAGGATCAATGAAAGCTCCAAGTGGGCCATTTTTTGGTAAGCAGAACTGGGGATGCGGGATGAACCGAAAGTCGAGCTACGATGCCAAACTACGCGCTAACCTAGACACCACAAAGGGTGTTGATTGATACAGACAGCAGGACGGTGGTCATGGAAGTCGAAATCCGCTAAGGAGTGTGTAACAAGTCACCTACCGAATCAATCAGCCCCGAAAATGGATGGCGCTGACGCGCAAGACCTATGCTCGGTTGTCGCGACGATTCTGACGCCGCGACGAGTAGGAGGGYGCGGGGCCTGCTGCGAAGCCTGGAGCGTGAGCCTAGGCGAAGCGGGTCCCGGTGCAGATCTTGGTGGTAGTAGCAAATATTCAAATKAGAACTTTGAAGACCGAAGTGGAGAAGGGTTCCATGTGAACAGCGCTTGGACATGGGTCAGTCGGCCCTAAGAGATGTGGAAACCTTGTATCAAGGGCGCACTTCGCACCGCACATCGAAAGGGGGTCGGGTTAATATTCCCGAATCGGGTTGTGGAGGTGGTCGGTAACGTAAGCAGCTCCGGAGATGCCGGCGGGGGCCGTGGGGAGGGTTCTCTTTCCTTCTTGACGGCTCGCCCACCCTGGAATCGGATCAACCGGAGATAGGGTGCAGCGCCAGGCAAAGCACCGCGCGTCTTGTGGTGTCCAGCGCGCCCCCGACGACCCTTGAAAATCTGGAGCTGCGGGTACCTCTCACGCCCGGCCGTACTGATAACTGCATCAGGTCTCCTAGGTGAGCAGCCTCTGGTCAAAGGAAGAATGTAGGTAAGGGAGGTCGGCAATATGGATCTATAACCTTGGGAAAAGGATTGGCTCTGAGGGCTGGGCCTAGGGGTTTGCGCCTCGATGTTGTTGGCTGCCGGTGGTCTGCCCGAGCTGCTCTCGCGGCAAGGGCGGAGCCCGCGTGCCAGTGTGCCAACGGGCGTAGAATGTCTTATGTCCCCATTCCCTACTATGTTACACTATAGAATCCTGACACTACTCTCTATTCCCTGCCCACCTACAAATACACTAATGGTTTTGACATGGACCTGCTGTCTGTAACAACCGACCAAAGGCAAGGCACCCGGGTTGTTCCCCGCGAGTGACCCAGGCCGCATACGGCTCCCACCGGCTCCAAAACCGCGCCTCCCCTGCAATTGACATTCTGGTATAGCGGGCAAAATTGCTCATGTTTGCCTTCATGATCTGAGCTTCTCGAGCGCTGGAGGTGTCCCTTGCCGTACACATTCGTTCCGAATTGTCCAGATGGCCCAGAGGATCTCAGCCCGTACTGTCTCGCTTGCCAGCTGGCTCCCGTGGCCGGGTTTCTGCGGGGCCATGTTGAGTCCCAGCAAGATACCCGTATTGTCGTCCTCCGTAATACCATAGGGGGAGCTATCCGCCATCTCGTTTGCCCACCAGTGCCAGAAGGCGCAGACCACAGGGCATCTAATGAAGAGGTGCGGAAGGTCTTCGGTCGCTCCGCATCCGGCTGCGCACTCCGCGTCTTGGTACTGGCTCTTCGACGCCTGCCATTCCGCTGTCGGGACCGCCAGATGGGCAATCATCCATAGGAGGCCCACATGCTTCTGATCTGGGAGACTTGCCCATGTTGCGTGTTGGCCCTTCCATCGCTTGCACGTCCATTTCGTCAGGCGGGCCGGCGGGAGCCAGGCCCGTTTGGCCCATCGGTCCCGAAGGTTTTCCCAGATATCCACGTGTGGGAGCAGCGATTGATAAATTTGCTTAGTAGCCAGTTGCTGAAGGGCAATCTTCTTCTGATGATGGTGCTGCTTCGGCCATGTCCAATCCTGCGGATCGAAGGGCAAATCGTGTCGATGGACGAAGATCCTAAATGACACCATGCAATCCGGCGCCTGCCTGCTCCCTTGGGCCACGGAGACTGTTTCCACCGCATGTCTGGGGAGTTGGCCTCCTTGGTCGCTTCGGATCAGCGGTTCGCCCAGGCCGCTGTGGCTGGTGGCAACTTGCCACGTCGTGACCTGCACTGCATTGCCGGGCCCATTGGCTTCCACCCTGTAGATGTTGGCGGGCGCTTGCTCTCCTTTCAGCTTGACCCACTTCCCTGCATTGAGCTGGTCTTGCCTTAGTAGATCCACCCATTGGGTAGAGATGGCATTCCGCAGTTCAGCCAACCTGCATGACCGCTGCACTTGATGTGGAAGTTCCCTAGCCAGTTCTTCGTCAGTTTTCCACTCCCCTGTGTGTTCGTTCCACAGGTGGCCCACCTTGAAGATCCCTTGCTCTGCCCATTGCCGTCCGTAGACGCCACGCTTCCCTTGCCATGAGAAGCAGTCCCCCTGGTCATTGCAGATGAAGCGGTTATCGAAGAGGAGTTGGTTGTATACAGCATCTGCAGTCACGGGTTCGCGATTCATGAGGCTGATCTTCTTCCATAAACCAAGAGGCACCGACCAAACCGTTCCTCGTGCCACGTGGCCAATCAGGCCACTGCTGGCCAGATTAACCTCTACGAGTGCGGGTGGGAGTTGCAGGGCATGTGCCAGGTGCTGAGTGGTAAGCGCGTGCCATTGTTCCCCAACCGTCCTCAGCAAGTACCATACCAAGTGGCGCATTTGCAGGGCCTTCATCTGCAGACGTGGGTCTAAAAGGCCCAATCCCCCTTCAACTCTCGGCTGGGTCAGCTTGTTCCAGGCTACGCAGCAGATTGAGGTCTGAGAATCTGCATTGTCAGACCACAGGTAAGCATGGATAGCCTGGCATAAGTACGCAAAGGTCCGCCTGCCGGGCATGTGTATGGCTCTTGCATACCATACTTTGGCCAGGATGGAGTTCTTGATCACCAAAGCTTTGCCGAACACTCCCAGCTGTACTGCTGTGGACCATGCCTTTAACTTCGTCGTTGCCGCCACCGCCTGCCTGGCCATCTGTTCGACACCTCCCCAACTGGGGGTGAGGCTGACTCCCAAGAACCGGGCCCGCCCATCTTTCGCTGCAGGAAGGTCCCATCTGTCTGGCGGGTCCATGTCCGCTGGTAGGATGGCATGGGATTTCTCCCAGTTGACCCTGGCCCCCGAATATTTACAAAAAGTTGCCAGGTCCTCCTGCAGGAAACGCAGTTGGCTGGTCTGGGGTGGGATGATGGTCCCCGTGTCGTCTGCAAAAGCCGAGGACTGGATATCTTCGCCTTGCTGGAGTCTCAGGCCCTGCAGGCGTTCGTCACCCCGAAGAAGCTCGTGCAGCGACTCAATGTAGATGGCGTACAGGGCAGGGGACAGGGGGCACCCCTACCTCACTGAACGAGTCACTTTTAGCTTTTCGGATCTAACCCCATTGACCTGCATGATTGTGGAGGCTTGATTAAGCATTGTCCGTACCCATCCCCGAAAAATGGCCCCAAACCCCCGTTGGGCCATGGCCTGAAGAAGGAACTCCCATCGGACCCTGTCGTAGGCTTTCTTCAGATCGATGGATATGAAAGCCAACGATTGCCCCGACACCTCGGCCTCCTCGAGCACCTGCTGGGCCATTAAGATACTGGTTGTTATTTGCTGGCCCGGGACAAAACCCGTCTGCGTGGGGTGGATTAGGCTGGGCAACACTGCATTGACTCGAGTTGCCAAGATTTTCGCCAGGATCTTGTAAATGGCATTCAGAATCGAGATCGGCCGCCAAATTCAGACGTCATCCTTGGGCCCCTTCTTGTACAGCAGCACCACGTAAGCGTCGGCGAAGCTTACTGGGAACTTTGCGTGCCTCAGGGCGTCATTGAAAGCCGGGGTCAGGAGTATGGTGAAGATGTGCCTGAACTCCTTGAAAATCTGGATTGGCATCCCATCCAGACCTGCCGCTTTTTTTCCCGAATAGCCGCTTCCACCTCCTCTTCCGTGATGTCTTGATCCAGGAGGCAGCTGCGGTCCAGATCAAGCCGACTTCGTACGAACTGCCAAACTTCGTCTTCGGGTTGGGTGGCCATGGCTCCCGGGAACCACACCTCGTCTTCCGTGAGTAGGTCCCTGTAGAAGTCTGTAACGCACTTGAGAATGCCTCGCGTGGTGTCCTGCCGCCTACAGCTGGGTTGAACGGGTGCATCATTGCTGTCATGACTGTTGAGGCCTTCTTCTTCTTGAGCTCGGCAAAGAATCGTCTGGCCATCCGCTCGCCCACCACAACCCATGCCTCCTTGTTCCTACGCCCCCACCGTACCGCGTACTCAACCTGCCACTCCCGCCACTGTCGCACGGTCTCCATACGCTCTGCCCACCACTCATCTTCATCCTCATCCCCGGGACCTTTGTCCAGGGCGAGAAGTCTATCCACAAATTCTTGCCCGGTTCGTTGGTGCGCCAGGTGTTGGACCCGCAGCTTGGACAACAACAAACGTCGCAGCTCAGCAAGGGCCTCCGTGATCCGCTGGAGGTATTCGTCCTGCAGGAAGTTCTCGGCCCAACTCTCCCTGAAGCGGTGTACGAGCGGGCGATAGTCCGGACTGGTGAAGACCCATGCAGGGACAGAAGCCTACGGCCTTCCCATCTCCATTTGTCCTAGGGCAAAGGAGGCCACGCCGGCCGCATGATCTGATGAGGCAGTGGGCGTAGTAGATACCTCCTCACACCGCATGTTCATCTGGTCCGTTGCCCAAATCATGTCTATTCGGCTGCGTCGCTGCGGGGTGCTGCTGCAAAACGTGTATGTCCTGAGATCCGGGTGCAGGGCTCTGAAGGAGTCGCTGCACCCCATACTGGCCATGCTAGCTCGCAGTGCTTCCGAGTCTGCTTCTTCGAGGCGCATGGCAGCCGTGTCGAGCTCGGGAGATATAATCGTGTTGAAATCGCCAGCAATGACAATGTTGTTGATCTGCGGCGTGACCTCTGATAGCTGCTCCCACATGCGCCTACGTGCCCCCAGCTCCGGCGGGCCATACACAGTCAGGACACCCCATGTTTCCTCCTCGTGCTGCAGCACAACCCATGCCCAATAGCCGTGAGTGTCGAAGAACCAGTCAGCCACCTTACCTTTGAAATAGGGGGAGACCAGGATCGCTACGCCTCCTCGTGTGCCTTGGGTAAGGGCCCATACTTGATGGCCTTTCCAGCATGGGCAAGGGGTGGTGATCTTGCTGGCATTGAGCTTGGTCTCCTGAATGCAGGCCACGTCAATCTGATGAGTGATCACCAGCCGGCGGAGCTCCCGTCTCTTCGGTTGAAGGGACCGATTCCCTAAACCTCGGGCATTCAAGGTCAGAACCTTTACCCTACTGCATGTCCTCTTTCCCACCATCCGTACCCCTACTCCTATCTAACTAATCTGTTTTTAATGCTGGGCCGGGGGGGGGGGGGTGCTTAACCGCAACACCCCACAAAAAAATAAACCCAACTAGTCTGTAAACCGCTTTCTCCCAGATCCCCTTTCCTTCCTTGACATGTTGGGAGTCGAAACGCTCCTCGGTCGGGAGCTTAGCTTCTATGCGCTCTAGAATACCCAAGGAGGCCTGATGAATGACATGAAAATCCCTAGGGTGCGCAACCGGTCCTTGGATCTCAGAGAAGTCCACCCATCGCGTCCCTCGCAGCCGCATGCATGTCCGTCCTGACCTAGTGGGCGTGGCCGCCAGGAAGAAGGTCATGATAGCGTAGTCTGCAGATTTGTCTGTTTGTCGAATGAAGCGAGACGCCGATATTTGTGGGATTTCAGCAAGTTCATAGCCAGGCCCCAACCATTTGCGGACTTGTTCCATCACCTCGGGGACCTGCGGGAGGGCAAAGATCTTGAAAACTGGTACTTCCATCTTGCCCTTCATTAGCAGCTTGATTTCGTCTGCAGACCAGCACAGCACGAGGGGACACGCGTATACTTCTCCTGCCTTTAAGATCTCCGTGAGATTAAAGGTAATCGTCTCCCTTCTGTGGTTCACCGCCAGAGCACTCAACGGCGCGTTGTCCGCTTCGTCAGGCCTGCCCAACGGGGGGGGGAACCTCCTCGAGTATCCCATGGGCCCTCACCTCGTCACCCCCCTGGCGTCCCCCTTTGTGCGACACCTGTCTCCGTTGTGGTACGTCCTCCATTTCCTCGTTAGTTCCCTGCGCGTCTTGCTGCAGGCCAGTCATCTCGTTGGTGCCCTGCTCTTCTTGCTGCTGCCCTTGCGCCTCGTTCCGCCCGTCGACTTCAGCCTCCACCCGCTGCTCCTGCCCATAGCCTGCGTCCTTGGGCTCGAGAACCTCGTCGGTCAGCAGGCCCTTGTTCACTTCCTCCCGGTTAAGCCTCCCCTGGGCTGAGTCGCCCTCGTTCTCCCCCTCGCTCTCACGTACGACTGGCGGCTGGTGACTCCGGGCAGGTTCCATTCGAACCGCCTGTTGTTGCTTTGTGGACTCGTTTGATTCCGCCGAGGTGGTCGGGATAGGGATGCATTCGGCTGAGGAACTCTGCGGTGGCCCCGGGATTGCCTGCTTAACACGACGATGCTGTGCCCGTGGACCCCTCTCCCTCTTATCCCGTTCGACTATGATCGGCATGTCGTACTCTGATTGGGGGGGCGCGCAATTCTTGGACCCATCCGCGCATGAGGCCTTTCCGCCGGGGCGCTCCTGCCGCTGCACTCCATGCGCCATAGGTTCCCCGGGCTCGCCTGCCTGGGGCGGGCTTTCGTCTTCCTCAACTGGCTCTATTTTAACCTTCCTGCCTAGTCCAGGACTGGGGGCCTGCCCCTCAGATACGGACCGATTCTCCACGAGCCACCCGTTCCCTGCGCCCTCGCCGGAGACAGGTATGGTCGTCTTACCTGAGCGCATCTCCCTGTCCCCATCCCCATGGGCCAACCCGCCGCCCTCCTCGGCCGGTTCCTTTTTGGCCGCCATCACCCTCTCCGAGCTCGCGACCTCGTTTTCTTCTGCGGGCACCTCGGCATCCTCTTGTACTGTCTCGTCCTGTTCCCTTCCGTCCTTGGGCATTCCGAACAGCATCTCTTCTTTCCGCTCCTGCTGGTGCTCGTGTCCCACTTCTCTGCCCATTGAACCACATGCCTCAGCTGGGGCCCGAGAGTGGGACCGCAGCTCTGCTGCCTCCTTGCGTTGCGCCGCACTCTGGTGTTGCAGGGGAGTCACCCCGTCAGCCAACCGGCTCACCTGCCTTTCATACTCTTGAGGGGGAGGACTCTTCTGGGGAGTTCCCCCGAACATCCATTCTGCTGGATCGATCTACATGGGGTCGGGCTTGCCCGACAGACTCCCTTCCCATGCTCGCTCTCGCCGCAGAACCTCCCCTCGCTTCCTTCTCTTACTCACCCTGGTCACAGGTACTCCGTTCCCCTGCGCTTGCTGCGCCGATGTTTGGCACTCCTCCCAGATCTGCAGATCCACCTGCATCTCGGTCTCTCTCCATGCCTTCCTCTTAGTCTCCGGGCTCGATTGTAGAATCGGTTCCATCGCGAGTCTGGTCGCCCTGTCTTGCATTTCCTTAACTGATTCTTGCTTGTTGAGACAACGACCATGAGCATTGAGGTGGCCATGGATGCGGCAGACTTCGCAAAACGGAGTCTCGCTGGTGACGACCCGCACCTCCTAACAAGTGTACACGCCGGTCGCTATGGCCAGCGTGTCGATGAGGAGTGAGATAAGCGGCCCGTCAATCACGTACTTGGTATATGGGCGATCTTCGTCTAGGTGGGCTTGTTCTTCCACGATTCGTCCGCAGAAGTGTTCGACTGCACCCTTAACCCATTTCTCTGCGATATGCGATGCCCGGAATACCTTGACCCAAGATCGCCGCTGGATGTCCTGTCGGCGCATCATTGCCATCTTAGCTGGCGATTTCCAAGCCGTCAGCGTGACCACTAGGGTTTGACCATCCACCTCGATGGACTCGTTGTCCTGTTCGTTAACCAACCAGTCCCTGATGTCCACGGTCGGTGTCAGATAGGTAACAACCGACTCGCCTTAAGCGTCGATATCCCCCTTCCATGGTCCTCGCCCTAGCGTCCAGACTGCCTCCTTTCGTTCGATCCATTCCCTCTTCGCCTCCCTAGACCATCGCCTGGCTTCTGGCGGGAATGTACAGACGACCATATGCGCCCGAAGGTAAGTATTTTGGAGATAGATGATTTCATTCACGGAGCGTACCATGCTATATCCGCTGACCGTAAAGTAGTCAACGAGGCCTGGGTCCTCCAAAGGCACACGAAGAAGATAGGACCGTCGTAAGGCCTTCATAAGAGTGTTTCTATCCCATACCCCTACCCTTCCTCCCTGGTTCCCCTGTTCCGCCATCTTTGCAAAGTTTGCAACACTCCCACCCACAAGTTGATGCTGCTCCAGCGCTTTCCGGAGGTACCCCAACCCGAGCGCCCTATTGCAGCCTAACTTGCCTCACGCAAGCTCAACCAGACACGCGAGTTGTAAAAAACACAAACGCCGCTCAGAACAACATTAATCGCCTACAGCCCGGAATACATCAAGGGGAACTCTGGGTCAGGAACTAGCCCAACCGCTCTCCCCTTGTGTGGAATCCGTCCACCTAAAAAACACACCCCCCCTCCCTTTTTTATACAGTTTCCTCAAACATCCCACTCCTATTCTCTGCTCTCCCTCGACTCCGCTCGCGGCACGCCAGGCTCGAAGTGTTCGAGCATCTCGTTAAGATAGAGAGTGAGGCTCATAAAGCGTGGTGCGCAGGCAATCATAAGCAGCTGCACCCTACCGGGCAGATAATCGCCAATCGCCAGCAGCATCCCCCCCACGCGACCCAGTGAAAACGATCCTGCCTAAAACGTAGGCCAGCCGGTATGCAAGGATGAGAATTCGCAATCAAAGGTATTCGTCCCAAGCATGTTCGGGGTGTCTGTGCTGATGAAGGTGCACTTCTCCCCAGATGATAAGCACATCGACAAGACACACAACCTGCCAGAACTTCATACCTTACCTCTGCACCGCATTCGCACTTCCTGTCCCCGTTCCTGCTTTAGTAGTAGTGTAAGCGGCTGCGTGCGCTCGCTCCTATCGCCTCTTCGCACCCATGTTGCGTCTCCCTTGATGGTCCCTTGCTTGCATGCCGACCTGTTCTCTTCACGGTCTGTCTTGTCTGCACCGGCCTCTCCACCCCTTGTGCTCGTTGACGCTTGCCACCTCCGATGGCGTCGCGCGTGGGCTCGTGATGTCGCCGACCCACTCGTCTCCACCTTCGCCTCACGCCGTCGCGCGTCGCGTAACCCTAAGACGACCGTCAACGCTGACCCCCACCATTCGTCGTCAGGTCCCCGCCAGCCGGCACGTCAAACCTCCGCGCGCCAGAAAGCCGAAAAAAAGTCAACCAAAAAAAAAAAAAAAAAAAAAAAATCCCGCGGCAGTTCGCCGCGCGGTCGAAATTCCCCGAGATCCCCGACCCAACTATCGCGCTACTCTGCCCGACCCTACGCTACGCTGCGCTAATTCGCTCGCCAAAGTGTTCGCCATTCGCAGTTTGCCAACCTGTTCACACTTAGAAGTGCATGGCTTAGTCTTTGAGACAAGCATTTGACTACTGGAAGGATCAACCAGGTAGCGGGTGTAACGAGCAGCCACAAGGAGCGATGGCCGAGGCGCACGTAGGCACGTCACGCCGGCCAGCTTACCAAAAGAACGTTGAACAATCGTGGAACGTGCAATGAGCTGCCGAGACGCCGCAAAGTCCGGTTGTTTGAATTTCAGGTGAACTTCCCCTCCGAAGGCCATCTCCAACGGCAAGGTTCCGCACAATCCAACACAGCCCGCCCCACCCGCTCAAAAGATTGGCTGCGAACAGCACCCGCCCACACCACACCCTGAGATCGCAAGATAACCACACTATCCGAACAACGGCGCGCATGAAGGAACCACTGACAGCTTCGGCCCACAGCCGGATGCCACCGCCCGCCCAAAACGTATCGACAACGAAGTGAACCGCCTTGTCTCTCCATCGAGAAATGTAGGTAAAGAGAGAAACGAATGCACCACGCTTCCAACACGCTCGGACGGACTGAAAGCCTCCACCTGTGCAAAGGGGCGCAAAAGGAACACACACCCTCCCCCCTGGATCCACATGCGCCTGTTGCCGCGGGCACCACCAATAACACTCGACACAGGCAAAACCCAGGAGACAGAGGACAGTAGCCTTCAAAGCGCACAACCTAAACGCAGCGGAACCACAACGCAACGGGATCCGTCACGGTGTGCAGCATACCAAGACCACAGGATGGGGGACACGACGGGCACAAGCGCCCATTCCAACAAGTCGGGCGGATGACAGGCCCAACCTCGCGACGCCGTCGGAGGGTGCATCACGCATCCCACAAGTCTCCCCCCTCGCATACGGTAAGCAGCGGGTCCAGGGCTGAGGCGACCTGCGCCACCGCTCAATGGCGCCGCTCGGATGGCGAAGAGTGCAGAGCGTCCTCACCAAGTCGTGATACCCCCTCAACACAAACGGAACGCATCGTTGTAAGTGCGGACACGGAGACGACACCACAACAAAGCCACAACCGCTCTCCCCATAACCTATGAGATGATGGTGCCGAGGCTGAGAGTCGGTGACGGGCGCCTCCGCCTCCACACCCTGCAAACGACCGCCAACCGGACCGCCGTCAGCGATCAGGCGCCAATCATCGCAAGACAATGAGCGAGGGTGAACGCAACGATCCACACCCGGGCACCACAGCATAGGAAAGCCCCGACAGCCGTGACCGCCGCCAACGACGACCAAGCTGTCGTGAAATAAGCCCTCCGAGAGAGACGACCATGGACCCGCACGGCGCCGCAAAAATGTTCGCTCGACCACCAAAGAACGACTTGCCTGTCCCTCGCAAACTGGAAACCACCCAAAGCGTGTGCAAAGAGTTCCTCGTCACTCGAGTACAAGGTCCCAAAACCCACGCCCGGAACRTCGCCTTCGTCGACTGCAAGGGGGCTGCTAAGCACGCAGGCCCCTATAAGAGTGCAAACGGGACTCCGAACCGCCAACCACCGACTGTTTGGCACATCCGGAGGGTGCTCACTGAGCCATCCGCCGAGGGACCTGCACATGTCCCTTTCCAGCAAGCTGACTGGACAGACCCCAATGGCGATGTCCCCCTCGGGACCTCATCCCTTTCCGCTCTCAATAAGACGCCTGTGGACCTTCGATCCTGGGAGACCCCCTTTTCTTGGGGCCGTTCCTACGCCCGAGTGGCAGTGCACGGTATCTGCTGCCCCACAAAATTCGACACCTCAAAAGTCTGTCCCATCTCCGTCCCTTCCACACACAAAGGGATAAGGGGAAGGGCCGGGGGGAAAAAATAAATACATTAAAAAAAAAAAAAAAAAAAAAAAAAAAAGGGACGAAACAAACAGAGAAAAGGCCAAGCAGCTGCTGTGCCTAGCGACTCAGATCACGCCGCGGTGTGGGAGTGAAATGTTTACGGGAAGTCTGGCAGAATCGAGCATCTGTTGTGGGGTTATGTGTCGGCAAACATGACCGGACACGCACTCCAGAAAGACAAGGGGGGAAAGAAAAGTCAAGGATGACTTGACAAAATCCGAAAATCGTCATTTCAATTGTGTCGGCCCCGAAAAAAACTGCATCCGGCAGAAGAATTGAGGCCGAGAACACGACGGCCATAAGCATTTCCGTGCATGTCCCGGAGAACACCATGGAGCCAATCAGGTACTGCCTCCAGTGAAGCAGCCCACCATGATCACGCGCACGCGCAGGAGGGCCGGATAGGGCAGGAAGTGGACCGTTTGCCCCCGCCATGCACATCATTGCTCGCACCCGTGGGGGCGGGGGGGCGGGGGGGCGGGGGGGGGCACAAAGGGCAGGAAGTGGCCTCTCTGTTCCCAAAGCTGGGGGGCGCGCGGCCCCACGAAGATCATGACTACGCTCGCTGTATTTTGTTCCCAAGCCATGATATTACGCACACACATGAGGAGGTCCAGATAGGGTGAGAATTGGCTTTCCAGGTCCGAAACACCAGGGGCATGCTTCGCGCGCCCCCACGACGATTACGCTTGTATGCAGGGGGGGCCAGACACCCTTCGTCTCTCCCCCTCTACTAAAAATCTTCCGTTAAATTGATTGAATACTTGCTTGAGCAAACTTTTATCTACAGAATGAGAAGATTCAGAATTTTGTTTTCATCATGAAAGAAAGGTGAATCCAATAGGAAAAAAAAAAAAAAAAGTAATATGCATAATATTATAGACGTATGTACATAGTACACGTTTGCATTTTGTTTGAATACTTGAAGAATAGCTTTTTCTTTTTACTAAAACAAAGGTCGCCCGCCACATCGTGAGTAAGTGTACAATGTGGCACTCACGTCGATCCATCCTTTGGTCCCAGGTCTCCGTGCAGCCAAAAGTGGCAGGCCGTATGGGGCGATATCGGACAATGTGGCATGCACAAACGCCCACCGGGTCAAGTACAGGAAGACACACATATCCATGCTTTCAGACAGATGGCACGCCGCAGTGGCCAGAAGCTTACAACGTGGCACCCACCCCAACATGGGCTCGGACACAGTTCTCCTTTGAGCCGAAAGTCGGGTACCACATCGGGCAAAAGGGGCTTAAGACAGAAGCAGCAAAACTGGGAAAAAAAAAAAGGAAAAAAAAAAAAAGAAGCAAGCAGCTCATCGGCCCCTATACAAGGGCGACGGCTCTCTTCAGACGCGGATGACCGTTGTTCAAACATTTGAGGAGGGGTGGGGAACCTGAAGGTGGGGGAAACCTTTGGAACAAAGGGCCGATTCTCAACAGATCGTGACGACAAGGCCACTCTACTGCTTACAACACCCCGTTCCCTGTCTGGGTCGTCTGCAAAGGGTTTGACACCCCGAGCGAAAGAAATTGTGATGAAGAGACCCCCAGGGCGTCGGTGCTCCGCCGCAGGAGGGACAACTCCGAACTTATGCTTTCGGGGCCAGACGGGCTGGCCCTATCGACAGCCTTGTGTCATCCGAGGAGGCATACGCCGTCGCTGCAAGCATAGATTCTTACTTAGAGGCGTTCAGTCATAATCCCAYGCACGGTAGCTTTGCACCGCTGGCTTTTCAGCCAAGCACAATTGCSAATTGTGCGAACCAACGGTTCCTCTCGTACTGGGTTGGATTACCATTGCGACAGCGGTGCATCAGTAGGGTAAATCTAACCTGTCTCACGACGGTCTAAACCCAGCTCACGTTCCCTGTTGGTGGGTGAACAATCCAACACTTGGTGAATTCTGCTTCACAATGATACGAAGAGCCGACATCGAAGGATCAAAAAGCAACGTCKCTATGAACGCTTGGCTGCCACAAGCCAGTTATCCCTGTGGTAACTTTTCTGACACCTCTAGCTTCAAGTCCTGAAACGCTAAAGGATCGATAGGCCATGCTCTCACTGTTT
>BFEA01000952.1:104044-119516 GCA_003427395.1 Chara braunii | reverse complement strand
CCCCACTGATGCACCGCCGTCGCAATGGTAATCCAACCCAGTACGAGAGGAACCGTTGGTTCGCACAATTGGCAATTGTGCTTGGCTGAAAAGCCAGCGGTGCAAAGCTACCGTGCATGGGATTATGACTGAACGCCTCTAAGTTAGAATCTGTGCTTGCAGCGACGGCGTATGCCTCCTCGGATGACACAAGGCTGTCGATAGGGCCAGCCGGTCTGGCCCCGAAAGCATAAGTTCGGAGTTGTCCCTCCTGCGGCGGAGCACCGGCGCCCTGGGGGTCTCTTCATCGCAATTTCTTTCGCTCGGGGAGTCAAACCATTTGCAGACGACGTAGATAGGGAACGGGGTGTTGTAAGCAGTAGAGTGGCCTTGTCGTCACGATCTGTTGAGATTCGGCCCTTTGTTCCAAAGGTTTCCCCCTCCTTCTGGCCCCCCACCCCTCCTCAAATGTTTTAACGACCGTCATCCGCGTCTGAAGAGAGCCGTCGCCCTTGTATAGGGGCCGATGAGCTGCTTTAATTTTTTTTATTTTTATTTTTTTTTTTCCTTCTTTTTTTTTTCAGTTTTGCTGCTTCCGTCTGAAGCCCCTTTTGCCCGATGTGGTACTCGACTTTCGGCTCAAAGGAGAACTGTGCCCGAGCCCATGTTGGGGTGGGTGCCACGTTGTAAGCTTCTGGCCACTGCGGCGTCCTACTTGTGGGACACGCATCTGACCGGGTTCCAGCGGGGGGGGGGTCGAGCAAAGGAATCACTAGTGATCGTATCCTCCCTGCTGAACGAACGCATGCATGCTGGTTACCTAGGTCTGTGGTGGAATCGTAGTTATATTGCACATCCTCGGGCCTCTTGCCTTTTGTGCTGGCTGATGCTGGGGAGTATGACTGAAGCTTGGGGTGGAGTACTTTAGCAAAAGACCAAGGTAGAGGAGGGCAAAAAGAAAAAAAAAAGAAAAAAAAAAACGAGGGAGAGTGCAGTAACCCTGTTCAGCAGCAGTCCGGGGCTCAGAACTTCGACCCCGGAAAACACAGACTCGGTTGTCTGTGCTGGGCCGTGTGACCGAGACACGCCCAGCCTTGATTCTGTCGAGGTGGCTGTGTGACCGAACGCGGCACAAAGGAAATTCATGAGTCCAGGGCGGGAGGAATACAGTTTCAGGCCAATCTGGGCCCTCATTCACATCGAGATCTGGACGGTGCAGGCCTACAGCACCCTGGGTCCAGACCCCGCACCAAGATTACTTAAGAGTTGACTTCCTGGCTGGACGGGCATTCAGTCTTGCGTGCATGCCGACTTCACGCATTGACTTTCACGCAGCTGCGACGCTGCGATATTGGCTGGACGCTGGCTCTATGCTGGCATAGGAAGGAGGACGGCGAGGCGCTGCTTTCTGGCATGGTGGCTGGCTGGCGATTGTCTTCTTGGCATGCTGACGTGGCAGCTGCCACGCGCCGTTGCTGACGTGGCTGCTGCCACCTGTACATGATGACGTGGCGGGCTGCGTGATTGATGAGACTGTTCTGATTCTTCGTCACTTCGGGAGGAGATCAAGACTGTGGTTATCGCGGATACGTACCTGGTTTATGACGATATTCTCCAGTTCGCTGATGTAGACAGATTGACGTGCCATGTGGCACATTGAGAGAGGACTTCAGATTTGTGTTCGGACTATTGATTGCTGAGGTGGCGAGGAGGAGGAGAGMCCCGAAKCAGGASAGGGCATYGTGTTCTTCTCTCTCCTYTGTCTATTCTCCCCTCTTTCTCCTTCGTCTGTGCATGATTTCCCACCTCATTCTATCTACACACATTTGCGATTGTTTGTCATTCATCAGCAGATTTATAATCATATGGACTGGTAATGTTGACGAGTATCATCACGTCTGGGCTCATTGCACTTTGGTATCGGAGCTATACTTACGATGATGTGACAGACTACGACAACGACGAGTGATGACATCTACGACGAAGAGGCTGACGTGGACAAGACTGGAAAAGCACACGTCAGATGCTGACGTGGCATTGACGTGGCATTGGTAGAAAGTGCTGTATTGCTGACGTGGCGGGTGGATGATAGAAGACTGATGATGTGGCATTGTTGACTCACCATTAGTCATTGTGGTGAGAGAACAGGCTGACGTGGCAATGTCACACTCCATTACTGGCTTACGTGGCATTATATGGCGCGCTGGTACTGCTCCTGACGTGTATTCCCTCGATATTGTTGACTGGACAATGGTGCTGACGTGGCAGGCAGACGTGCTGCTATGTTGGCACACCAGGGGATACACGTGACAGGTTGGAACTTCGACTTCGTGGCAGGCTGGGACTTTGACTTCAACATACATTGCTGACGTGCACCCGCTGACGATCTTGATTGGACCTGCTGACCTTGCATACTCTTCGAGTTGCTGAGTTGGCAGGCCAGGGGTGACACGTGGCAGGCACGACCGTGCCTTAGTGAGAATTGCATTCTGATGACTGAAGCGGGACGGCTAGAAGACTGACGTGGCTGTGGTTCCAAACGTAAGATTGGGTGTTGATCACACAGGACAGAAGAGGAAGTAACAGCAAGGGGGGGAAAAACGCTAACTATTGTTGATATTGTTGGCGGACTTACCTGTTGTCTTGGTTGTTGTTGTGTGCCTGTGTACCTACTTGTGTTTGTTGATGATCATGCTGGCCTGGAGTCGCGGTACCTGAGACAAAGTAGGATGTCATCACATTGAAAATAGAACAGCAAATAGAATTAGTATATTTTATGTTCCTTATTAAACTTTCTGTTCAGACAGTGTGTTGGGTCAGGTGATCGTAAAATTATTGTTGTCTCTCTTTTGCGGTAGAACAGTGTGCTGATTTAGGAGACCGTAAAATTATTGTCTGTGTTGCGGTAGGACAATCTGGCCGACAAATTTTCTTGTTTCTGGAGATTTAGGAGATTTGTGACTACCTTTTTGTTTCCTATTCCAATCACACTTTCCGTTGGGGAAGGTTTGTCTGCACTCAGGACTAGGGGACAGGCTGATAGAAAGAAAGAAGAACTGTTGGCCTTGTGGAATCAGTTTTTGACGGAAGTGCAGTTGTCTGGACCGGATGCCGAGCAACACATCCGTGATAACTTTGATCTTCAAGGGGTTGAAGACCGTCTGAAAAAGTCTATCACGGCTGTGGAGGTTGTGGCAGCCGGTACCGAAGCTTCCAAACTGATTGCTCAGGGGCGACAGACACTAGACCAGTTTGCTTTGAAGCAACTGGAAGAGATCATGGAATCTACTCGGAAAGGGGAAGCAAAGCCAGAAGTTAGTGAAGCAATGATTGATGCTAATATCCAACAGCTAAGAGATACCTTGGCTGCAGAAGAAAGAAAGAAAGAAGAATTAGCCCGAGGAAAAGAACAGGAACTGAGAAGAGGACAAAAAGTTAGAGAGATTAGACAAGTCATTGGAACAGAAGTAGGAGAACAGACTGACATATCACAAATGTTGTCTCACATTGTGACATACCTTACCTTTCTTGAAGAGAAAATTGACAGACAACAAAATCAACTAGATGAGATTACTGTCGGATTGCGGACAATCGCAAACATTGTGAAAGGTAAGAATCAGATACAGGGTGGTGAAGAACAAGAAAAGAAAGAAGAAAAGAAAGAAGTGAAGAAGTTGATGGGAGATGCAATAAAGACTGCTCGTTCCGAGATTCAGACAACGCCCAATGGAAATGGACCCCCGACTCCGCCATCTTCTCCATCGCACTCTTCTCATTCTACTCCTTCTTTCAAGTTTTCTCCTAAGTCCACTCCGGAAAAGACAAGTGTTGAACCGAAAAAGCCGAAGAAGAAAGAAAAAGTGAAAATGAAGTTGCCTTTCACGTTTTACAATAAGAAAGAAGAAAGTTTGTTGCTATGGGTTGCTGAAATCCAAACGTACGTGCGCACCGCTGCGGTCGAGCCGGAGTCCCAAGTCGCGTTCACCACTTCTTGCATGGGTGGTAAGGCCAAGCAATGGTTGTTGGCCGAGGCCAATGCCGCGGTATTCGAAGACATCGGCGAATGGGCAAAGACGCTGACGCTGAAACAGTTCTTGGCCAAAACCAAGGACCGTTTTCTCGACAAGACGACGGCAGACAAGGCCTTTGACCAACACACATCAATTGGTCAAAAGCATTGGACGTCAGTCGAGGCTTTGTCCCGCGAGGTCGATCGATTGTTGCAGGTTCCAGAGTTAAACCTGCAAGACAGCCAAGTGTTGTACGTTTATTCCTGCGCGTTGCCTGAGCCCATCCGGGGACACTTGGTCACCGAAGCAAAGTCCGGTAAGTACAACTATAGGCAATTTCGCGCCCTTGCTCTGCAAAAGGAACAGATAACTTCTCAAGTCAAGAGTTCCTATGCAACAGTAGTTAAGTCTGAAGGAGGAGGAGGAGGGAGACCGAACAATGGAAAACAAATCCTTTGGCGACAGAAGCGCCATGACCACACCCTTGTCGTCTTTGACGACGACACAGTGGAAAAGTGGCCGACAGAAGAGACCGATAACAACAGTCACTCTGGGAATGGGGAAGTCACTGTTGTTGTGGCCAATAAGGGAGGGCCACCTAGAACCGGGACAGGGAAGAAACAAAGAGCGTTTTCATGGCACCCTGGCATTGCCGACGGAAAGCCATGGTTCGAAATGGGGATGCCTCGTAAGACTTGGCAGGAGTGCATGGACAATGCGCAATGTCTTAAGTGCGGCACAGCAGGACATGTGATCGCCTACTGCCCTATGATTCGGAACCCAAAAGCGAACAGTCAGTAGGAGTAGCATCTGCTCCTACAGAGATTGAGAGTAAGAATGAACAGACAGGTAAGGCGCCTACGATCCCTTCCTACCCTTCTTCTCATATGGCAGAGGATGATTCTTCCTTAGCCCATCATCCAGATCGCCCTGACATTGTCTTATGTTTTGTCTCTCGAGATGACTCCCTTGATGAGCTAGGTAATGAATTGCTAGCCTTACGTGGCTCATGGGCTCGAAAAGCAAAGACTAAGGGCTAATTGTTATTAGTAGATGTTGAGATTGCATGAACGCGAGTAGGTGCATTGTTAGACCCAGGATCAACAAGGTCCTACATCTCCGAGAAGGCAATCCGCAAGTTGCATTTCGGTATAGGTAAAAGACTTGTCTCGACCTATAACGTCTCTGTTAGCCGACAAGAGTACGATCACTGTCTCTCAGTGTGTTGATCGTATTAAGTGTCAGTTTCGAACGAGGGAAGGAAAGAAGATTATGCATGATTTATCCTTCCTCATAGAAAAAAACCTACCTTTTGATATCATTCTGGGTATGGACTGACACGAGGAAGCCAACTCGGACATCGATTTCAAAAACAAGATTGTGCAACTCAAAGATGCGCAATCTGAAATGAAACCAATTAAGTTATATCATAAGTCTGACTCTGACTCTAGTCTATCTTTTTGTTGTATGAGTTATCCAGTTTTTCGTTCAATGGTTTCTAAGAAAAAGTTGGAACAGGAAGTTATGTTGGTATTGGTAAAGAAAACCGGTGAGTCTTCTTCTTCCTGTCCTCCGACGATTGAAAGTCTTCTCTCTGAATATAAGGATCTGCAGAAGGAACCTACCGGAATTACTGAACGTGCTATAAAGCACACCATTGAGATTATCCCGGGTAGTAAAATTCCCAAGGGCCCTATCTATCGAATATCTTCCAGGGAACTTGAGGATTTAAAGAAACAACTGCAAGACCTTACTGACAAGGGATGGATTCGCCCTAGCTCATCTCCTTATGGAACACCTGTCTTGTTTGTGTCCAAAAAGGAGGGTGAATTACGTCTGTGCATTGACTACCGAGGGTTGAATGCCGTCACCGTCAAGAATGTCGAACCACTTCCGCGCATCGACGATTTACTTGACCAACTATAGGGATGTAAGTACATCAGTAAAATTGATCTGAAGTCTGGGTACCATCAGATCGAGGTGGAGCCCGTAGATCAACACAAGATTGTTTTCCAGACCAGGTATGACCATTACGAGTTTATGGTAATGCCCCGGCTACGTTCCAACGGTCAATGAATGAGTTATTTCGTCAATGGTTGGATCAGTTCGTCATAGTCTATCTTGATGACATTCTCGTGTATAATAAAACTCTAGAAGAAGACAAGAAACATCTTCGTTTGGTGTTAAGTAAGTTGCGAGAAGGCAACTTCAAAATAAACCCCAAGAAGTCTGAGTTCGCTAAGTCTGAAATTTTATACTTAAGACACATAGTGAACCAAGATGGTTTCAGGCCAGAAGAAAAGAAAATATTAGCAATTAGAGATTGGCCACAACCTAAGTCTGTAACTGAGTTACGATCTTTTATTGGCTTCGCAAGCTACTATAGAAAGTTTGTCAGGAACTTCTCATTGATCGCTGCACCAATGAGAAGACTGTTGAAGAAAGAAACTATCTGGTTGTGGGACAAGGATTGTGAGTCTTCGTTCAAAAAGGTAAAGTATGCTCTAACTCACTACCCTGTTCTGAAAATTGATGATCCATCTCTTCCCTTTATCGTCACAACTGATGCAAGTCAGTATGGGATTGGCGCAGTTCTTCAACAGAACGACGACAATGGTTACAGACCTATTGAGTTTATGTCTGCACGATTTCCATCAGAAAAGGTTGTCAATTCCACGTATGAAAGAGAATTATATGCTTTAGTCTGCGCTTTAGACACCTGAAAACACTATCTATTAGGCAGACGCTTTACTGTGTATTCAGACCACTCTACTCTAAAGTGGATAAAGACACAGCCTAGACTCTCTGATAAGCTCGTACGATGGTCTGCATTCATTGATACTTTTGATTTCGAATTAAACATTATCAAAGGTAAGTCTAACGTGGTTGCAGATGCATTGTCGAGAATATGTGATTTTTTTGGTGCCATTGTCTCTTACCTAGACGTTGGGAATGATCTGAAAGATAGAATTCGTTAAGGTTATGCCACTGACCCTATATGGAAACCCATCATGGATGTCCTTGCGAAAGATTCAACTCTACTTCCCGACTATAAGGTAATTGATGGTTTGCTTTTCTTGTTAGACCAAACTGAACAATGATTGTGTATTCCTCATCAGGAAGAAATCAAAAGTCTGCTTATTGGGGAATGTCACGACGCCGAAGGTCATTTTGGTTTCAAGAAAACTTATGCTGAAGTCAGAGAACGCTTTGAATGGAAGGGATTGAAAGAGGATGTACTAACCTATGTCCGTATCTGTCTTGTGTGTCAGAGAAACAAACCCTCACATGAGAATCCACTTGGTCTTCTCAGACCATTACCAATTTTAAGCGAACTAGGTGAGTCTATCTCCATGGATTTCATGAGTCTCACGAAAAGTCAAAATGACAATAGTCAAGTAATGGTGATTGTGGATCGTTTCTCCAAGTATGCTATGTTCATTCCCTTACCCGCAGAAGCGAGAACTGAACTTGTGATCCAGAAGTTTCAGATGCGATGGGTGACCGAGTATGGTTTTCCTCTATCCATTGTATCTGATTGCGATACCACGTTCACAAGTATGCCATGGCAAAAGCTGATGGAACCATGTCGTCAGGTCGACACCCTGAAACGAGTTGACAGAGTTAACAAATGAACCGTTTGTGCCAACAACTTCTGCGCATGTATGTGAGACTCGATCAAATAGATTGGGATGAGAATTTACCTAAAATAGCAAGTGCATACAATAATAATGTTCATACCTCTACAGGGCGAACACCTAACGCATTGCATAAAGGGTGGAAACCTAAGTGTCCCATTGATGTCTTGACAAGGGACCATTTCCTTAGGTTACCTCCAGGGACCCGAGAATGCGCAGTGTTGTTTCAAGAAGACATCTCAAAGGTAAAAGAGAATCTAAAGAAATCTCAGGACCGGATGATTGAACAAGCTAATAAGCATCGCCGACCATCAACGTTCAAGGAAGGCGATCTGGTCTGGGTCAGGTCTAAAGAGTTTTCATTAGAAGAAAACATGTCTCAAAAACTTCTGCCTGTCTATTTTGGACCTTGGGAAGTTCTGAAAGTAATTGGGGATGCAGAGGGACCGTCTTATAGAATTGATATTGCCCCTCACCTCAAGACCTATTTTGTTTTTCATGCATTCAAGTTGCTACCTTAAGTAGAAGGAAATAAATTCCCCCATAGACCATCTATGATTCCGCCAGATATGGACGGCGGATATGAAGTTGATCGAATTTTAGAACATGGGTTCTTCTCTACAGGAGCACGTGGACAACCCCAGAAGCAATTCAAGGTACGTTTTAAGGGTCAAGCACCATCTGAGGACAGATGGTTTATTAAAATAGAACTCCTTGAATCTGCTCCTGATATTGTCTCTGCTTATGAACGAGGGTTGAGGTCTTAAATGTTTCTGCGATGGAACTCGAAATTTGGGTCGGCAGGAATGCAGTAACCCTGTTCATCAGCAGTCCGAGGCTCAGAACTTCGACCCCGGAAAACACAGACTCGGTTGTCTGTGCTAGGCCGTGTGACCGAGACACGCCCAACCTTGAGTCTATCGAGGTGGCTGTGTGACCGAACGCGACACAAAGGAAATTCAAGAGTCCAGGGTGGGAGGAATACAGTTTCAGGCCAATCTGGGCCCTCATTCACATCGAGATCTGGACGGTGCGGGCCTACAGCACCCGGGGTCCAGACCCCGCACCAACACTACTTAAGAGTTGACTTCCTGGCTGGACGACATTCAGTCTTGCGTGCATGCCAACTTCACGCATTGACTTTGACGCAGCTGCGACGCTGCGATATTGGCTGGACGCTGGCTCTATGCTGGCATAGGAAGGAGGACGGCGAGGCGTTGCTTTCTGGCATGGTGGCTAGCTGACGATTATCTTCTTGGCATGCTGACGTGGCAGCTGCCACGCGCCGTTGCTGACGTGGCTGCTGCCACCTGTATATGATGACGTGGCGGGCTGCGTGATTGATGAGACTGTTCTGATTCTTCGTCACTTCGGAAGGAGATCAAGACTGTGGTTATCGCGGATACGTACCTGGTTTATGATGATATTCTCCAGTTCGCTGATGTAGACAGATTGACGTGCCATGTGGCACATTGAGGGAGGACTTCAGATTTGTGTTCGGACTATTGATTGCTGAGGTGGCGAGGAGGAGGAGAGACCCGAAGCAGGAGAGGGCATTGTGTTCTTCTCTCTCCTTTGTCTATTCTCCCCTCTTTCTCCTTCGTCTGTGCATGATTTTCCACCTCATTCTATCTATACACATTTGCGATTGTTTGTCATTCATCAGCAGATTGATAATCATATGGACTGGTAATGTTGACGAGTATCATCACGTCTGGGCTCATTGCAGAGAGCAGGGGAAGGCTGCCGCAAGCAGCTACAAAGACGATCCGAACCGTGGTTATTGCTGCTGACAGCCTTGGTTGGTTACTGCAGCTGTCAGGATCAGTCAGTTGCTACAGTTTGGGTTTAAAAGTATGATTGTTGCAGTCCGTCTTTAGAGCCGATGAATTGCTGCTACAACTGTTGATGGAGTGATTGCTGCTGTGTAGGCTGCAGCTGGTTGCTGCCACTGAGTGCAACGGTTGGTGGAGTTACGCCAGTTACTGCTATCATTCTTGGGGAAGTTGATACAGACTGAAGTTATTGGTTGTTGTTATGTCGTACATTAGTCTCTTGCGGACTTACAGCCTGTTACGGGGAGTTGTGGTTTTCCCCTCTTCCAGGCAGGGCTGCTAGCTCCTTGAGACTAGTGTAGCCCTTGAGTCTCAGAATGATATGAGTGTGGAGGCTGGTACGATTCGTGAAACTGATGCAGGTGCTGCGAGTTTCCCTCTTGCTCTGCACACTGGTTGTCTGCCCGGCTCGTGCCTACTGCTGGTTTACGGGTTTGAGATATAATAGAGTAACCGTAGTAGGATAGTCGGGGTCTACGAAGGGAGTGGTGTCTGGGTAGAAGTGCGTAGGTAAGAGTGAGAGAGGAGGAGTAATCGAGGCCATGATGAGTAAGCAATGGGAAACAGGATGTTCATCAATGTTGTAACGGAAGATTCAACTTATACGGGCTGCGACTGATGTGTGGCTAAGTTGGGGACTGCCACTAGTCGTTGGCAGGACGGGGCGTTATGAGTTGACTGGTTCACCAAGGGGTCCGAGAGCTCAGACAGACAAGCCTGGAACTGCCAAACTCTTCGGTGGGCACTGGATTGCTGAGGCAATCGGTACTCCGGCTGTTTGGGGTCACCTGGCATAGGGCCGCGGCTAAGCCGAGCGCTGTCCCTCGCTATACATCGCGCTGTGATTGAGCGACTGTCGGGCTGTCCCAGGTGGGTACTATACCAATAACAAGCTGTTGTAGCTCCCACTCCACTGAGGCCGCCTAGGAACTGTGCATTGCTGGGGTAACTGCGACTGCTGCATTCCCGTGAGCGCTGCGGTACGGGGTCGATGTGGCAGATAATATGTTTCTAGCTGTTTGCGACTCCCGCCATAATGCTTCTTATGATATGTGTTTAGACGAAGCAACGGTGGGGTAGTCGTTGTCATTTGCAGAATGGTGGGACTTTGTATTACTACACCGGTCCCGCTGGGACTATTATGCAGACTGCCACTGCCACGGGGGTGAGCTGCTACAGCCTGTATGTTACCAAGACCTATCGAAGAGTTGTTGCAGCACCACTCTGTTGACAACCTTGGTGTTGCTGCGGTGAGAGGCAGTACTGTTCGCTGCATACTACTAGAGGGGCTGGGCTACTGCAGCCTGTGCCTGAGTAGAGCACGGGGGGGTGCTCTAATCGAAACGCGGTCCTTCCTAGGCTGTGCGGCTACAATCCGGACGGGAGAAAGTATTGTAGCTTTGAGGGGGAGGTCAGATTCGGCAGAAGGGTTGGCGCTGCGACTTGGAGGGCAGTCAGAAGGCTATTGATGCTATATCCGACCGAGGTAGACAGTTGCTGCTGCGTTTCTATTATTGACCATCATTGCAGGGCCCTCAGGAGTGGAAGATTCCAAGGCCCTCTCATGCGAATCTGAGCGCACCTCTCTTGGATCTGAGAGTATGAATTATTCTCTTTCTGCCCTTCTCGGTCTAAGTCTAGTCTATTGGTGACGAGAGGAATGCGGCAGGCGGGGTTGCAACCCGTAGGACCGCGCTAAGGCCTCTGTGGGAGGTTGCCCCACCGATTGCTGGAGCTCTGCCGTAACCCAGGCGGGGTTCTGGAGGCAGGGAACTTCAGGTATATTCTCGTTAACCTGTGTGATCCCTTCCCCTAAACCTTTATCCTTCGGCTATTTGAACACAACTATGTGAGGTAATTACTTCTTACTTTTATGTCTGTTAAGACATGCATTTTGAAAGTTAAATCAACAATATATGAGAGTGCAGATCCTTTGAGGGAATTCAAACAAAAGAAACTGGGAGAAGGTGGGCTGAAGGTGTTATGCATGCTTTGACCGGGTCAACCCAAGGCTGAGCTCCTCTAAGTTTAAGTGGGCTCTGCGCTGTGTTTTATTCATGTTTGCTGGGTTGCTTGTATGGATTTGAGGGTTGGGCCTATCCTAAGTTGGACGGACAAGTTGTTGTTTTTTTTTGGGGTTTCTGAACAGGAGGATGGACACCCTAAGTTGGGAGGTCCCAGGATCCTGGTATTTCTTTTGTGGGTTGCTGAAACAGGACTAGGAACACTCTAAGTTGCGTGGACTCAGCTCTGAGTGTGTTTTCTTCTGAGGGGGACAAACGCATGAGGCTGAGCGTAATTTTAAGTTAGGGCGGCTCAATCATAAGCCATTAATTCTAAGGTTAATCAAAGTATAGAATTTGGATATATACTATATGAACTTATACTCTGACAGACCGGGCACCCTAAGTTGGGAAAGCCAGTCAGTAAGTCAGGTAGAACAATAAGAGGAGAAAAGTGATGAAGAATATAATGAAGGTAACCAGGGCAGACTGAGCATACCCTTAAGTTAGGGCGGCTCGGTTCTATGCTCAGGACAAGACAAAGTAGCAGAGAGTTAGTATAAACTTGTTTTATTCTCCCTTCTAAACACAAGGCAGGATTGGATGTCTCCCTTAGTTGGGTAGGTCTGATCATCTGCCTAATAAGAGAGAAACATATGAAGTTTGTGCAAGTATCAGTGGTTGTTCTCATATATTTCTCGTTACGGAGGCTAAGCGTACCCTTAAGTTAGGGCGGCTTAGTCATACGCCGTTCGTACTTTGTTCAGACAGATTCTGTCTTATCTAACTATACTGTTTAAGCTAGCTAGGCGTACCCTTACGTTAGGGCGGCCTAGTGATATGCTCTTGTTGTTGATGTTTTGTAGGTTGTACGTACCCTTAAGTTAGGGCGGTCTGACCATTCCTCGTTCGTGCTTGTTTTAGGCAGGTTAGGGACACCCCTAAGTTGGGGCACCCTAGTCCTATGCCCTATGTAACTATGTAAAGCTGGTTAGATATACCCTTAAGTTAGGGCAGTTTAGTTTTATGCTTTTTGTCGTCAGTTTAAATAGAAGTCGGGCGTACCCTTAAGTTAGGGCGGTCTAGTCGTATGTTTTATGACTAGAGTTTATCTGGAGTTTGGCATACCCTTAAGTTAGGGTAGTCCAGTTATGCCTACTTTTTCTTGTCTACTTAGGCAGGTTGGGCATACCCTTAAGTTAGGGCCTTGTCTGATCCTATGCCATAAGTGAGGGGATTTATTAAAGGGGAAGGACTGAATGATCTAGCGAACTATTTGGGCGAATTGATGTGGGATTGTGAGAGATGTATGGTTATGCATGCTTGTGGGCTCTCACTTGGGGCGTCTTTTCGATAGGACAGCTGCTTTAGATACTCGCCAAGTGCTGGGGCCATAGGTAGACTAGATGGATGATGAGAGGGAGAGCTTGGGATGAGGATATGACTGACCGTGCTAGGAGTTAGGACCAGTGCTAACCCACAGTCTCATTTAGAGGTTGTGTTAGCTATCATTGATCATGAATCATTAAGCAGGCGTCAGAAATTAGTCCCAAGTGTAGTTTGCTTTGTCTTTTCATCTTTCAACCTTGTATAAATCTTGGCAGCCTCCTGTTCCTACGGGAAGCGCTGCCGAAATTTCTGGAAATCTGAAGGAGTTAGTTATTTTTGGACTCATAAAATTTTTGAAAAGACACTTTCCCTACGGCAAGCGCTGCCGAAATTTTGTAGAATTTGGGGAGTTAAAATATTTGTCAACCAGGAATTACTTAGCAGATCTATCCTGATTAGAGAAGGTGTTCGGTGACGTGGTACTACTAGAGGAGCTAGGACACGACTAGGGGAAATGTTCTCTCCTTGACACAGGCATAAGTAGTACTTTCCTTTGGCCTGTACTGTAATGTAGGTCTCTGTGCTGTCACTTGAAGGCTTGAGTTGTTTAGCCTATCCCTTCAGAAGGATCGTTCTTCTGTTATCATTGATAACAGGTTGATTGTCGATTCGTCGGTTTACGACTCAACCCCAATTCACCCTCAATACTCAACCTCAAAAGGCTTAAGCCCTGGTAATTTTATTGTTTTGTTGAGGTTTCACCCAGACTTTTATTGAATGGTCATTTAACAAAGGTACTGAGTATTTAATTATGGTTGGTTGGCTGGAGGTTGGGGCTTGCATGGCTAAAGCAAGGGGTATGAGTGTAGAGGTTGATTGGAGTTGACTCCGTGAAGTGCGTGGATTCTTGCTCGATTATGTGGTGTGATTGCAGGTATGTATGGAAGAGTCTTATCTGATTCCTGTTGAGTGATGTTGCGTTGGATTCAGATGGGTAAACCACACAACTGTCGTGAGAGAAAACTACCCCACAACCTTTGTGTTTGAATGAGACTGTTCTGTACCTGTCCTGTTGAAATAAGCGTACGTTCGAGTAACCCCCACATGGCTAATCCCGACGGTGTCCTTTCTGTTGATGTTGAGAGCAGTTGTGTTTCATCCTTGTTGGAAATTATTTTGGTGGAACGATAAAGTTCCGGGCGGAAAGGATAACGTGTCGCTGGTGGTGCGCCAGACAACTCACCACCGCACCAAATTCCTTCCTACCCTAGGGGCCGTCTTACCCCGCACCCGTTGGGACACCTCAGGGTGCAAAAGATGGAAAGACCCTCAGGCCGGTTTTGCGCCCGCTGTTCCGAAGAGGCCATTTGGGTATGAGCACCACATAACGCGCCGTCATCGCGGGTACTCGCGTAGAGCTGCATGGCAAATTGGTATAGGTAGGTTCTGCATTCGCGCGATCTTAAACTAAATCCGCGCGCACAGCACTTACCGATTCTCGCCCTAAGGTTATGGGTCGGGCGGCGAGAACCAAGGCGCGTCATGACTAATAGATTCGGGTTTTTCGGTATCGCGAGGTGACGCATGGGCGAACTACCAGTCCCAGCCGACCCATGGGAATCCGTGTACGGGTCTTCATTACCCCGGACATCGGGTAGCCTATGGGTCTGATTTTTGGGTCTCCTCCATGCGCGCGTCGTTTGCATCCGCCTACCCCTTTTATTGGATGAGGCCACGAAACTAATGAGAGTGGAGTGACTTTTTCTTTTTGAATTTTCATGGTTGGACGTTGTAGACCGTGGCAGCCGTCAAAGTCAAACCCCTTGATATTTGACCGCCACGATGGCTTAAAGCTGTCTACGCAACCCCTCTGCAGAGGATGCAGAAGAGGGTGTGGTCTTCAACCGCACATGGCGGTTGTCCGACGTCAAGAGATTACCCCTGAAAGCTCATGTCAACAGACACTTGAGTGTCGAACGCGACCCTCGAGGTTATCAAGGGCCGTGAAGATACGAGTACCATATAGTACTCCATCAGCGTGAATGCTTGCGTATGTTTGCATGGCCGATTGTCATGAGGCCATTCGCTCGCCCAACTCTTATACGGAAGTTCAGCGCGCGATACCTATGTAAGTCTTGCCGTATAAAAATATGGGTCAGATACTAAAGGGACTAGAAGTTGTTGTGTCGTGGCATTGTTTGTGGTGTTTGTTTGTGTGTGTTCCATATGTTATAAATGGTAGGTGTGAGTGTTGTAGTGTAATGCGTGGTGCGAGTAGCGCGTCCTAGTCGACCGGCGTCGAGTCGCGTTTGGGACTTCAGCCCCCCAGTACGGCGATTCGTATACGGGTTTGATTTTTGGGTGTTCGACCACGCGTAACCCCCTATGCTACAGCGAACGAGAAACGCCCTCGGCTGGGCCACCTCTACAATTGCACGTAGGCACGTCACGCCGGACAGCCTACCAAAAGAATGTCGAACAATCGTGGAATGTGCAATCAGCTGCCGAGACGCCGCGAAGTCCGACTGTTTGAATTGCAGGTGAACTGCCCTCCGTAGGCCATCTCCAACGACAAGGCACCGCACAATCCAACACAGCCCGCCGCACCCGCCCAAGAGATTGGCTGCGAACAGCACCCGCCCACACCACACCCAGAGATCGCAAGTTAACCACACTAC
>BFEA01000952.1:50961-68652 GCA_003427395.1 Chara braunii | reverse complement strand
TCTCTCTCTCTCTCTCTCTCTCTCTCTTTATCTATCTATCTATCTATCTATCTATCTATCTATCTATCTATCTATCTATCTATCTCTATCTATCTATCTATCTATCTATCTACCTCTCTATCTATCTATCTATCTATCTATCTATCTATCTATCTATCTATCTATCTCTCCCGCTCTCTCTCTTCCCTCTCCACCACTCTTTCTTTTCCCGTTCACCTTGCCCCCCTTTCTCCCTTCCCCTCACTTGGCATATGACTAACCCTTCACCCCTCACTTGGTACATTGCCAGGATACGAACGGTAAGAAGAGATCAGACCTCACTTGGTGGAGAAAGAGGGCAAGGGGAGGGCAGCCGGCCCCTTGTGCCACCAAGAAGGCAAAGGAAAGGACGGTTGAGAAAGTGGGGAAAAAGAGGCGGAATCCGAGAGAGTGTATAAGTAAAAACAAGGTCAGTTTGACTCAACCATTCCCCCGACTACATGACTATGAGAAGAGGATGGGATGGTTGAGCAAAGAAAAGGGAAGAAAATGCAGTCAAAGAACATGAAAAATTAGGCATGTGGGCAGGGCTATGTGTTGACCGCCCACGGGGATTGCATGGATCTTTGCTTGCGTGGGATTGTGCAGGTAAGTGATGGCTAAGGATGCTTCGAGCGGGATAGGACCGGGAGGAACCGGGCATCAAAAAGAAAAGGGAAGATGGGCAAAGGGGCTACGGGACCTTTAGCATAACATCGACCCATAGAAACTACCTTTGCATTTGAGGGTTTTGAGTGTGGATGAAGTACAATCTTGCTAAGGGAAGTATGAAACTGAATGTGCATGTATGTAGAGGCTCCAAAAAGACTAAGGGGTCCGCGTCAATGGGATTAAATGAGATATATGAGAATCGGTGGGCGTGTAGAGGCGAGGGGAAGGACGGCTTCACTGCGCCCCGATGACGCCGTAGAGGTTGCGAGGCTTAGGAAAATGGTGCACGGCCTAAGGATGACGCTTAGCCTGCGCACAAGAGAAGAGAACTCTCAAAGAACCCTTGGACTGCTTGAGTATTGGAAAGCTCAATTGATTGAGAATACAAAAAAAAAAAAAAAAAATCAGCGCTACGGAATGACCAGCGAGACTACTACCCGGCMTGAGGGTTGAGCTACATCCCCATTGTCAAAGTTCTCTCGTGCGATGGCCCACCCCCATCCATCTCAAAGCACTAGGTGGGGGTGCCCTCGGGACGAATGGCCCGCGCCCCGAGCATGAGCGTGGGCGGGCCGAGCCAACTGGGACCCGCAGTGGGGTCGACTAAGGCTCGAAAGTCTACCGGGGTTTGACCCTACAAAAATGGAAGAGGTGTCGGGTAAGGATTAAATTGACCCTTGCGATTCCGATGGTGGCGCCCGACGCATTGACGTGTACACAACCCAAGATAAGGAAAATGGATTTGTGCTTGTTCTTTCCCTTGCGAGAATCAGATTTAAGAGTGGTTGGGCGCATGGCATGGCCAGGCCTGGAGGTATAACATGCATGCTATGCACTTGATCAGCCGTTCCCTTGTGGAATGGCTCTAGCCCTCCTTCGTCTGGTGCTGGTGTTCGCCAGTCCTCTTCGTATGAAAGAAGGACTCCGATTACCTGGCGGGTGGTTGGTGCTTCGACTTAGGTCGGGTTCCAATGAAAATCCCGCGGCGGAGTGATCCGACCGAACGGGTGCCCTTCTATCTTCTTCTTTGAGCCCAGTGGGTTCATGGACTTTGCACTTTTTTTGAAATGCTTGAAGGAACCAACATGAACACAACGGGTCATCAAGAAGGAACAATCCCGCCCTATGAAAAAACAGACAAGTGAAGAGAAAGGGAATGAAGGGAGTTGTTAGACTCCAAGGAAAACTAGCTCACCTTTGAAGACTCTCACGAGAAGGAACCAACCACTATGTATGAAAATAGGGGGAGTGACACTCATTGTCCTGAGAGAAAAAAATGTGAGTTATGGGTAGGAAGCGCTGGGAGCACCAAGGAAAAGACACTTGTATTTTATGTGTCCCACTTGGGACTTGTATTTGCATGATAGGATTTGAGCGTCCTGCCTTTCGGAAGGAAAGGATGGGTCTGCATCGGTCGGTGCAGGTTGTGAAACGTCGCTCTCTTTATGTAGGTTGCCGTGTGTTCGTGTGTGGAGGTCAGGCCACCGAGCTGTCGGACGGAAGTTTGTCACACCGATTGATTAATAGCATTTTCGTTCGAGCGGTGACGAACTTTGCTCGATGATCTGCCAGGCGGGGTGCGAAACGTCTCCTCAGACGGGGCTTAACCTGTTGTATGGCGGGGGGAGCACCACTGCATGCGGACAAAGACGGAGCCTCGGAGACGATTAATAGCTTCTCGTAGCATGGTTTGGGAAAGGTTGATTCTTGTCGGACCGATGGAAGTGAATGTCCGGACGACTGACTTTTGTCCCTGTATTTAGGCACACGGGGTAACCCTCGGTGTCGGTACGGATGTGCAAGAGCGGCAAGACGGGATGGGGTATTCTGGGCACAAGGAAAGGGCTAACGCCTTGCCGGAGCTTGGGTACCGCGCTCGCGACGGTTGAGCCGCACTTGAGATATGGGATAAAACTCTCCCGATAGTACCAGCGGAGAGACCATATTGGGGATGGTCGGTAAGGAGATGACTAGTCCGTATGTGAGATTGCCTGTTTTTTTTTTTTGTGTTCCTCCTCTGTAAAATTGATTGAGCTTGGACTGTTGGACGTGACATATTTCTAAGTCTATCTCCTCCCCCCATCTAAGTCCATACGAGTGAGAGATGATCGGAAGGAAGGAGGATAGAGGTCAGTTGAAATGGAACCAAGAGAAAAACTGTGGGGGAATGGATGACCGACCGAGGGTATTATGGGAAGAAGGTACTTAGGAATGGGGAGGTAAATTAGGGAAACCTTGATGAGGGGTCTGAAATAATTTTCATCTAGGACGAGGGTTGACCTTATCAGAAGGACCGGTTGATACTCTTTTATGAAAACGGGGGTTGGGTGCTGGAAACAAGATGGCGCGATGATTGTCTTCCCCGATCTATACCAGCGGCCCGGAAATGCCAGTAAATGTAAAGGATGGGGTGCCGGTTGTCCTCCTGGAAGATGGGACGTGGACGGACCTTGAACCAGCATATCAAACTGTAATGCTGGAAGGGGAGGACACGTTTCTGTGGATAGAGACAGTGTGGGCTAATGTCAGCTTGACGAGGTTGTCGCCGAGCTTAATGGATTTGGAGTTCCGAGGGACAGTGGATGCCCGGGGTGGGTCTACTTGTCGCGGGGAGAATGCTATGGTCATAGAGTTGGCACTCGGGAATACGCCGGGCGAATTGTTTAGGAAGGCAGAAGCGGAGGGTGTATGGGCTGTGTGTCAGCGGAGGGAAATGGAAATGAAAAGGGTAAATGTGTGGGTGGAACTTGGGGATAGAGGAAGAAAGAGGCGACCCGTTAGAACCATGCGATGCATGTTGCCTCCCTTCCTGGTGGAAGCAGTTTTCGGAACCCGGAGCAGGCTAGTACAGATATGCCAGTCCATGACGAACCTCGGACTATATCAGTGCGCTAGGCAAGATTTCTTTCGTTTGTCGGTAGAAATGAGACCGTTTGAGGGGAACTGGGCGGACGAGTTGACCGAGATACTAAACTGCCTTAGCATAGACGATGTCTTTGTCTCTAGCTCCGTGCATTGGGGGATAGTCTATAGAAATGTGGCAATAAGGAAGACATTTCTGGAAGGGGTGAAGGAGTTGTTCTACAACGAAGAGGACGACTTCAGTGATGAGGACGAGGTTGATGAGATAGAGGACTGAGACTTCTAAGGAGGGTGACTTGACCTAGGGGAAAACGGGTGGCCTGCTATTGTGCAGGAAGATGAAAGATGACCAGAGAGGAAAGGATGATGGAATACACCTTCAAGGGATAAGAACCAAGGCGACTCAGAGGAGGAATGAAAATGCCTATACCAACAGAAAACAAGTGGAGGGGAACCACATGCGATTGGGTCGGGTTTGAGGTTGCCCGCGAATTATCATATGTATGGATAAAACGGATTTGGAACCCATTAAGGAAAGAGGAAGGTTGGGACGATATAGCAGAAGGCAAAGTGAAATCGGTCGGGACGATTGTCCTTTCCGAAGACGGGTGACACCTATTTTGCACTATGTTAGCAATGAGACAAGATCCATTGTGGCCTCTAGGGGATGCGGAGGCACGAACCCAAAAGGAAGGCAAAAGGTTCGCCAACGAGGGATGAGACGAAGTTAGTAGCAGAGTTGTGATGGGAGGATGAAAGGAACTCAAGCCTCCCGGCCTGCGCACAACAGCGTGGGTGCCCGAGTTTGTGGCTGACTGGTTCAGGGGTTTTAAGCACATTGCAGACGTGACCGACTCCATGAGGGAAACGCACATAGAGTGTGTCTGGCTGACTGAGGAGTTCTATAGGATCTCATTAAAATATGGGCCCTTCCACGGCGATAAAGCCGGGGAGATCATCACCGTCCTAAGGATAGGCAAGTATGACCGCCTAGATGTAGACGCGAAGGCTTGGGACGCCATAGTCAGCCGGGAGGCGGCGGCCTCTCCATCATACGTCGATGAGGGTGTGGCATAAGAAAGGGGGCGTGTACCTTAATTAGCAAGGGGTGCGAGGGGGCCGGAACAAGGGGAGGTAGCAACAACCGGAAAGGGGGAAGAAAATTTGTATGTATGGGGCAGGGATAGCAGCAAGAACCGGTGCACGATAGGTAAAGAGTACTGAAAGACTAAAGCACGAAAGACACAGAATCTTGGTGGGTGCAGCGATCGAACTAAGGGAGCAGTAAAGGAGACGTTGTAAGATGGTCCAACGAATGACATTCTGGGAGGATAGGCCTCGCGAGATCCTGCCACCTAGAGCAATAGGGGGTAGGGTCGAAATAAGCCTGCCAACAAAAAGTGTGGTAAGTAACCCGGTAATGGACTGGGTGGGGGTGGAATTGGTGGAGGACCCGGTGTATCTAATAGTAGAGCTGGAATGGCGTGTGAGAGAGGAGTTCGTAGGCATAGATTTAGACCTCCAAGGGCGCGTACATGCGACAGGATCCTTACACCTGTTTGAAGAAGGATGACGGACCTTTGGGATTGTCTTGGCTTCCGGGGAAGACCCGGTGCGAATGTTCGAAGGAGCATGGCAAATAACCTGGCAGGAGGGGTTTGAGTTTGCCGATCCGGAACGAGATGACGTGACGGCTGAGGTAAAAGTCACCGCAGCAGAAGTCTCTTTGGGTTGCCAAATGAGATCGTACGAATGAGTCTACCACCCTTTCTACTAAGACGAATGGGGGGCGTGGAGCGAGTGGACCCGGTGGTACCTGCCGTAGCTGGGCTAAATTTTGATGAAGCATTAATGTATCGGGAATACTACCGGGCCTTCTTAGAGATGGGACCCTTTGAGGATGAACAAGGGCACGAGGTGTTCTGCATACTACGGGCAGCGGTAAGTACTAGGCCAGGGGTTCCGCAAATAAGTGATGAGGCCATGTGGAGAGTCGCCAAGCGGGAAGTAGGTCGAGGCGCGACCTACATAGATGACCTTTACCGGTTGTATGAGCAGCCAGAGGAGGTTGACGTTCCTGGGGATATGGAGGGATAGTGGGGACCAGAGAAGAAGAATGAGAACATAGAGGGTAATGGGCCAGTAGGTGGACAACATGTTATTCGTTAAAATATGACATTATATTTGAAATTGGTACTCGCACGCTATTAATTTCATGTTAAAATCGCTATATTTTAGACCTGAATGAAACTTACGACCCCAAAGAATGCAATTGGGAGTCCATAAATTGAATCTAAACTGGAGATTCAAGGCAATCACTTACTGATCATGATGGATTAAGTGTAAATTTCATTCCACTTCCGTCAATTTTGTAACTTAAAACCCATTACGGTTACAACATGAATTGTTGAACTCTCGATTTCTTTACACCTTGTTCAATTTTGTGTCAGCATTGAGTCGGACCTCTTTTAGATGCCATTGTGACTTCCCTTAATTTATTGAAACTCAATCGAAGTGGGACATTTACGGCAAGCACATGGATGGTTTAAGTATTAATAGTCTAGTATGGATTCCGTTGCACTTCGATAATTTTTGCTTTAACTCTAGTAAATGTATACTAATCACGACAAAGTTGAACGAATCACACGACAAACGAATCACACAACAAACGAATCACATGACAAACGAATCACACGACAAACGAATCACACGACAAACGAGAGTACGGTTTAAGTACAGTGACTATGGGTTCCATCGCACTTCGATAATTTGTGTACTAAATACTTATTAAAAGACGTGACACTCAGTCTGTTCGGTGTTATTTAAGGATGGATTCCAACACTGTGACACTTCGATAATTTTTGACTCTATCACACTTTGACAATTTATGTGACTTTAAGGACGAAACTGACATGTCATTGTCATACATTGAAATGCACTTGAATCAGACATACTACACATGACATTATGTGAAGGCGAAACTAGATGGTTTATGTATGGATTCCGACGCACTTTGACAAAAAATCATAAACCGATATGACATTGTCATATGAAACGGAAATTCACGTGAGTACCATGGATTATGTCTCACTTCAAGAAATGTCGTACCCATAAAAAATTAAAATTCAAAAATTGTATTGGTAATTAAAGTTCAAAATTGTATCGACACGTGCAAGAAATCGTAAATGCAAGATTGAAGTACGTGTAAATTAAACGCTACAAGCCAACTGTACATTGAACTACGTGTAAATTAAACGCTACGAGCCGCAACAATGTAAACTTTCTAAAACGCTATCATTTACAAAATTTGAAGTTCCTACCGATGTCCCCGCGTCCCTTTAGAACCAAACCCGTATAAGGCATTCATAGACGACCCGAAAACAAGGTTTTGTGGTTGTCCCTTCGTCGCCACCCTCGAGAACACCGAAATGTACTTCATCCTTACAAACCTACAGGCACCTGCTAAGGACTTACCGATGGCGTCACGCACACAACATGTCACTTGCTCTACCTCATGCCACTTATGAACCTCATCAATTCGACTGACAATCTTCAAATCGGATTGTCCGTTCTCGTACAGAAGTCGCAAATTCCCCATGTTGTGACCATAAATTCTAAGGTGGTTGCAAGAAACTAGCACTACAGCGTCTACCAAAGTCCGCTTTCGGTTTGAACATGCCACACACAACACTCTGCAGAAGTCGCATCCGGCCACAGACAACCGTATGCAACAATATGACACATCTTTTGGCTGTAACCCGGCACCACGCAGCGGATATACTTCCAAAAAACATATTGTAGGATACACAATCCAACAACTCTTGTTTCAAGTCTGCAGACCACACCCGAGGTGACCTCGTTATGTTGTTCAGGCGAAGGTAAAACCTGTTATTCTCTTCCTGCCTGATTGCGGCGCGCAGGGACGAAAGTCGCCTGACACCAATGACATAATGAGGTACTTTGATCAGACTTCCCCACTCCATCGCGGAAGCAAATTTGTAGTCCTTATGCCATGGGCATTTCCTTGCCAAGATGGCTCTATCCCATTCTGCCTCGGACAACGTATCGATAGGCTTGTCAAAGAAGGGGACGACGGTCATCCACTAGTCGTTTTCGGTATCGCCTCCTTAACCACGGAATCCGCATGCACAAGGGTGAATGGGACATGCATAATCATGTCGATGGTCCATGACTCCTGTCGCACTCCCTACACAAGACATGAAATGTGAACAAAATGAAAATGAAATATCACAATAGTAGAAAAATCGCCTTAATGATGAACTTAACTTCGAAAATTGTTGAACCATCACCAACCATCTTAAAAAATTAAACCGTAGACCGTGGACAAAATTCGCTACGCAAAATCATTGCAAAAATAATATGCTACATTCTGAATTCTTGTCCCTTCAAACACTTATTTTACAAAAATTTCACTCCCCCACTCTACCAGGTGAACGTGCACTAATCGCTCTTGTCCCCTCCATCTACACTCCCTTCACCAGATGGACTCAGATCCAGAAGTGCAGCTTCAACACTTAATCGAACACTGGAAGGAATGACAAGTCCAGTTGTGAATGGTCTTGTACCACGGACTGGTCTCTCCCAACCAAAAGCGATCGAGTCAGCATTCTGCCATTGTGTCTGGTAGGTCATTTTCCATCGTTTTCCCCATGCGTTCTCATACAGTTGTTCGAGCGACTTTGCTCTCCCAGTCGGCACTCAATATTCCACTAGCACTTGATTATAATTTTGCGAATTATAATCAACAACCACCCGAGAAAGAGCTTTGCCCACCCAGATTGGCACACCGCTGGACAAATCATCGTCGGAGGGGTGAAGGATAAGAAAAGTCCTCATGTCAACATGCACGAGGGGGTCGAAACTAGTCTTCGGACGATTTTTTTCTTCGTCCAACAAACAGGGGTTCCCTGTCGTCGTCGATGTTGACACTGTGAGGAGAAGGTTGTTGATCGATTTCGAGCAGCCTTGGTCTAGGCTAAAAACGTTTTTGAGGTTGCGAGGATAACCCGTTGACGATGATCTCATCTTCATGTTTGATAACCTCCTCCCAGTAACACAAAACTCTTTCTCTCCTACTCACCTCATGGTCATTGTAAGTGCACCACGTCGATCGCCTACTCTCGCGGAATCGAACAACACCATTTTTGCCATTCAAATAGTCATTTCGAGGAAGGGGTTGCACATGAGGCGGGTCAAACGGCCATGAAGGACCTGCATAGTTTTCATCAGGGTTTTGATTGAACCAAAAAACCGGACCTTCTGCAGGCAACCAGTTGTCATCATCGCAAAAATCCTTGTACAGCATGCCCAGATTATCTCCAACCATCAAAAATTTAAGCAAGTGCGGTTTTGAAGAACTCGTGCATAGTATCAGCGTCTACGTCTTTCAATCCGGGCATAGTATAAACGTCTACGTCTTTCAATTTCTTCGAGAAAACGATGAAAGTAGTGTCAACGTCTGTATGGGTATGTCCCACCAGCATGAAACATATTTCTAGCTCTTCGAAAACTCCGAACTTAACCAATAGTGCAGCCATCGCACATATGTACTTGTTCTTGTTTTTCCGCCAACAATTATCTCCTTGAATGCGCGAAAACCGTGGCAATGGCATCCCGCTCTCTTGAATTTCGACAAGGGTTCTCATAACACAAGTAGCGACCGTGTTCGAATCGTGTTTGAAATACGGAAACCACGTGTATACATATATACAAGGGTCTTTACCACGTGCAATGACGCCTGTCAGATTAGTCTTCATCATCATCTCGTGCCTAAGCGCTTTCGAGTAGTTCACTTGACCAATATAGGGGATATTTATTTTCTTCTGATCCATGTCGTCAATGATGAGACACAAACGCTCATTCGGATGAACCATGGAATCTGTTTTCGCTCGACTGTAGTCCAATCTGTGTTCAACTTGCCTCCTTTGGTGTGCTTTCATATCCTCTCGAGCTTGTTCTCGATCTCGAGGAAGAGAAACATATTGTATATGTTCCTTCAGTTCATGACAGACGGCGCACTTCGTGAACGTGTTAGAGTGCGCGAGGGAAATGTGGAAAAAGTGTCGCCGCCATAGTTTATAAAAGTTGGACTCAGACACAACATCGAGGCCAGCAGCCAGAAAGTCTGATTTGATGGACTCATAAATTGATGTCTTCGTGAAAGCAGCCGGGAGTCGAAGCTTCGGTCTTGAAACCCCACCTTGGTTAGCCACCTCATTCGGCATGCTATCCGCATGACACTCGATGAATGTTCTCATGCTGGCAAGCATGGAGACCGTTTTATCGGTTCGCCGATATCTTCCCGTCAGGCCATGCTCGGAACGCATGTAGCCATTGTCAAAATGCTTTTTGTAGCTGTAAAATGTATTACGCGAGACACCGAGTACATTGCAGTACGCCCTGATGCACATCGAACGTTCCAACTCCACAGGGCGGATACGTTTCTGTCCACCCTCATTTACTGTGAAATCCTTAATACTTTTCATCTACCACTCGACTTGCTCTCCCGGAATCTTACTGTACAGTCCTTGTCTAACCTTTTGCACTTCCTCTGGCAACACATCGTAACAACATCAAGCCTTGAAATATGCCATGCCACGCACCATGAGCAGTCATTTTTCGGACAGCATGTTTCTCGCTCTTTTGTACTGTTCTTTCCTTCGAGCATTTCTATTAGCCATGCGATACCTTCGTCTTTCGCCTGACAGAGGTGCGGGCAAAATCTGCAGTATCGCCCTTCTCTCTACATCACCCCTGCCAGACGCTTCCGACCCAGACTGACTCTCAATTGGATTCACATCATTACTTTGCACTTGCGTTGGACTCGCCCATGCTGTGGAAAGTTCCTCCGACGAATAGTCGGTGGCAACCAACTTCGTACTACTGGAGCTAGCGCGAAGCAAAGGTCCATTGGAAGAGGACTGTTGTCCAAACGAGTAATTAGTGGTCACCAACTGCTTACTCTCGTCATCAGATAATGCGTAAGAAACACCCATTGGCACGCAACTGCTGTGCGCCGAAGCTGTGGGGTGCACCTCACGAGGAATGTGGAACTCGATCCGGGAGGTAGACGGTTCTTTGCCCGCGGACGTTGTTGCCAAATCTGTAGGCAGTTGGATGCAACCTTCAAAGCTCTCACGAAAAGCGAGATTCCGTTTTTTGGGGAGAGCTGCAATGGACTGCTGGAACGGCGAACTGTCCGAAGAGGTCGTCGGGGCCAATTCTAGGCGTTGTAGCTGGTAATGCAAGTCGACGGCTTGTTCAATTTCCATACCCCGGTTCATGTGGTCGTTCGCCGAGCCGTCTTTCGCGCCGTCATGTAACTGTAGGTGCAGCGGATGCGATTCCCGTCAGCGTAATCGATTAATCTCTCTTGTGCGGATTGAACGGGTCATTCGAATTCGTGTCCACACCCTGCAAAACAGCGGAGCAAACTGTAAGCACGAATACTAAAGAAGGGCTAACCTCCCCCCCCTTCCCCAAACCCCCCCGCTCCGCAGAGCCGATTCCCAGCGCAACAGCCGAACAGGGCGAGCTCGTTTGAAGGCGATCACAACCCCTGCAACCAAATTGCCGCACATGGGGTGTCATGGACGATTTCACAATCCGCGACATGCGAAGTGCGCCGATATCTGAACTCGGCAGAGATCGAAGTCCTTTGAATGCCTGAAATGCATGTGCCGAAGGGAAGCCGAATTTTTCTCACATCGACTCCGGCGCTAAGAATTGCCCCAATAGAGAACGGAGACAACCTTCCCCCTTTTGCTTTTTATACTTTTGTAGTTGGACGTTGAGGTCCGTAGCAGCTGTCAAAGTCAAACCCATTGACCTTTTTAAAGGCCTCCGTAGATGGAACTCAGGTGCTACACAGGGCCTTGGCGCCCCTACCCGTCGCTCCCGCAGGTAGTTGAAGAGGGTAGGTAACGCAACCGTCTTGGCGGTTGTTTAGCGTCAAGAGGCAAGTCCCTCAAGGCGCGTGTCAGCCGACACTTGAGTGTCGAATGAGACCCTCGACAACGCCGAGGGCCAGGCGAGTATGGACAACATATAACATGCCATCACTTCGATAGTTTGCGAACTCATGCATGGCCAGTGTTTATGAGGAAGCCTGTAATGCGGCCCACATTAATAGATGTCTACCCGCGCTGCCTTCATGTGGTCGGTGATATTTGGTTATGGGCCGGACACTCCACCGGCCAGGCGTGAATCTATGTTGTTAATTTGTCGACACATTTTTGTTTGTATGTTGCGCCCAGCAGGACGTGTCCTATCAGGAGTTAGACGTGCACAATAGACGGTCGAACTGTCGCGGACCACAGAAGTCCGCCGGGATCTAAACTTCGCAGAAATGGAATCGACGGCTAACCGGTTATCAACGAGTCACTGTGAACTGACTGTCGGCCAATCGTCTTTACGAATGCAAGGCTATGACAGGCAGGAGACAAAAAACAACATGGCTCAATGACCCTCAGCCGACCCCTGCAAACCCCGATTAACTGCACGTCGATTCGAACGTTGTGCGTTGGGACTCAAAGCCTTTGCAGCCCGCGCGGCTTCGATACCGAAGCACCTTCGTAATGTCGACACCCTACTGCGCGAACCGCAAGCCAGGCCGTGGAAGAAGCATGACAGCGACTAAACCACACTTATCGCGATGTTCGCTTTTATTGGAGGGCAACGAAGATCGACGACATACAAGAAATGGACCCGGCCACTGACACCGTCGTCAACCCCAATAAACCCCTTTTAGGGCAATTCACAAGGCGAGCACTTTTGCGCACTACCAGGCCGCCGGCATTGAAGACGGACGGGGAAGTCGAAGTTGTTGAAAATAACGGTTCGATTTACGCGGAGCCTCAAAGTTCGCCGGGATCCGAATTTGGCGGGTGCTGGAGTAGCCAGGAACCTGTTTTCGCGCCGTCGGTGCCAGTGGAAGGGAGCGCAAGCGGGTGCACACAAGGAACGCTATGTCTGGGCGCACAGAAGGAAGGCTTTGCCGCTCTCAAGTTTTCGTTGTACGACAGCACGCGCAGAACAAAGGGTAATTGTGGATGCACCACCACACAATTTGGCGCAGCGCAACCCCAAACTGACCCCTATAAACACCGATTCTCACCATTGTCTAATCAGATGTATTAGCACAAGAGGTTGTCGAACTCGGACATGTACACTGCGCAGACACAAAAAAATTAGAATGACTTTTATTGGAGGGCAACGAAGATCGACGACGTACAGGAAATGGACCCGGCCACTGACACCGTCGTCAACCGCAATAAACCCCTTTTAGGGCAATTTCAAAGGCGAGCACTTTTGCGCACTACCAGGCCGCAGGCATTGAAGACGGACGGGGAAGTCGAAGCTGTTGAAAATAACGGTCAGATTTACACGGAGCCTCAAAGTTCATCGGGATCTGAATTTGGCGGGTGCTGGAGTAGCCAGGAACCTGTTTTCGCGCGGCCGGTGCCAGTGGAAGGGAGCGCCAACGGGTGCACATAAGGAACGCCATGTCTGGGCGCACAGAAGGAAGGCTCTGCCGCTCTCAAGTTTTTGTTGTACGATAGCACGCGCAGAGCAAAGGGTAATGGTGGATGCACCACGACACAATTCGGCGCAGCGCGACCCCAAACTGACCCCTATAAACACCGATTTTCACCACCGTCTAATAAAATGTACTAGCACAAGAGGTTGTCGAACTCGGACATGTACACTGCGCAGACACGTAAAATTTAGAATGACTTTTATTGGAGGGCAACGAAGATCGACGGCATACAGGAAATGGACCCGGCCACTGACACCGTCGTCAATCCCAATAAACCCCTTTTAGGGTCATTCACAAGGCGAGCACTTTTGCGCACTACCAGGCCACCGGCATTGAAGACGGACGGGGAAGTCGAAGCTGTTGAAAATAACGGTCCGATTTATGTGGAGCCTCAAAGTTCGCCGGGATCCGAATTTGGTGGGTGCTGGAGTGGCCAGGAACCTGTTTTCGCGCGGTCGGTGCCAGTGGAAGGGAGCGCCAGCGGGTGCACACAAGGAACGCTATGTCTGGGTGCACAGAAGGAAGACTCTTTCGCGCTCAAGTTTTCATTGTACGATAGCACGCGCAGAACAAAGGGTAATGGTGGATGCACCACCACACAATTCGGCGCAACGCGACCCCAAACTGACCCCCTATAAACACCGATTCTCACTGCGGATTTCTGTGGCATGAAATTTGTTCGAACCAGCGCGGGAATCCGGCTGCTTGCAAGTCCGGATTGCGACGAACGCCGAGGTCTGCGTAATGCGACCAATTTTGCGCACCCAGAGACCTCTGATAATCTAATCACACGCGATAGTCGAGGCCGTTGTAACGGGCGGTTAAATTTTTCGCGGGATCTCAACGTCCGCCGGGATCCGAACTTGGCGGTTGCTGGACGGGCGAGGAACCGGTTTGTGCGGGGTATGTCGGATATTTTGAGGATGGGTGTTGAAGTGCACAGAAGGAACGCTATGCGTGTTTGCATGGTCAGGGAGGCCCTGCTGCTGCTCACAAGTGTCTGTTCGACGAGAGCACGTACAACAAAAATTCAACAGAAATGGTAGTCGTAGGTGCACCACGTTAGAAATCGGTGCAGCGCGGCCCCCAATAGACCCCCATAGATGCCGATTCTCCCCACCGACAAAGCGAGCTTGTGGGGCGATTCAGTCACAAATGTTGTGATCCGTGATGACAATGACTGGACCCACAAAAAAAGAATCACCATGGCTGGTGGCCCCCCCTGCAACCCCATCTAACGACGATTCGTCCAGTCGACAAGGCGAGGCCCGACTCGCTCGCTGCCAACGTCGACATATGATAGCGCGAACCGCCATGCGCGTGGAGACACTGGAATGTCGGTGGCCAGATTGCATGCATGCCGGTGATGACACCATCGTCGGCAACCCCCTCAAACCCCAATGAGGCAATTCGACAGGCTGGCACTTTTGCGCACCCAAAGGTCTCTGGCGACCACAACACATGCGAAAGGTCAGCCCGTCAGAAATGGCCGGTTAGATTCTAGTCGAACCTCAAAGTCCGGCGAGATCCGAACTTTGCGGTCGCCGGAATAGAGAGGAACGGTTTTTTTTGCGGCAAGTCGCATATTGGACGGGCTGATTAGCGGGAAACGCAACGATCCACATCTGAGCTTCAATGGACAGAACCAAAACCCGTCGTTAAGCAGCCTCAAACAGCCCCTACAACCCCCAATTCGTCCCGCAGACAAGGCGAGCTCGCACTCGGGCAATGGCAGGTTCCACAACCAGGTTCATGGGGGTCAATGAAATTCCACAAGATCCGAACTTGCCCTCGGTTCCACTGAGGGACCACGAATAGGTGCCGACCACGAAGTCCGTCCGGATCCGAACTTGACATTTGTTGCTGCGTGTCGACCGGGAGCATGACACACTTTGTTTTTGCTGGGGTCCCAGTGACAGGACTGTTTTTTTGCGGGAACGCCACCCAAAGAATAGTCATGTACCCAGGACTCCGTAAAAATCCATGCAAACCGTAAGCGTGTGATTTCAGCGATGCGGTCGAAACAACAATGACCATGCGAGCAGCTCACGACTTCGCATGCTTCGGATCGCAAGTCCGCCGGGATCCGAACTTCGTGTTGTCGCCCTCGCATGGTGACAACTGGCAGGGCGTTCTGAACTATCGACCCCACGCCCTAAAGTTGGAAAATTTCTCGCAAAAGCTAGTCATCAGGGCACCCGGGAACGACATTGTGACTGCGAACGCGAAACCAACAACCGCCAAAGAAAAACATTGAGTTGCGTGTGAAAACCTGGCGAAAATGGAACTTCGGATGTCGGCGAACTACAACAATCATGCGCTGTTTTCTCAGAGGCGCGTGCTCTCCCAACGACCGCGCGACGGCAACACAATGCCACTTCCGTGAGAGCACTGCGCATGATTGCTGTAGTTCGCCAGTATCCGAAGTTCCCATCTCGCCTGGCAACGACACGCGACTCGTGTTTTTATGTTTGGCGGTTGTTGTTTTTGCGCCTGCAGTCGCAATGGCGACCCCCCGTTCCCCGACGAATAAGACGTGTCCCGGAGGCCGCCGGGTTGTTCGTTATTGAACGAGGCCATTTTTTCGTGTTGAGGTTCTCGTCACGAAACATGCGGCGCTCACGCCGAAGAAACGGCATTGTCATTGCAGCGAGCGGTGTTGTCGTTCTCCATCGCGCGCACGCAACGTGTGCATTCTTCGTCCTGGATCCCGCGGATGTTGCGCGCACAGCACTGGCATTTGTCGTACGCAATGTGCTGTCGCGTCCCTCATGACCTGCGCCAGGGACGTGTGCTCAACATCCGTGGCCTCTATGGTGGATCATGTGCACATTGTGTGCGTGGGATGGAGACGACACCGACTCTCCCGGGATTGACGCCATAGTTTCTCCGGGGAGGGAGGCACAAGTGTTGTGACGAGAACATGAAAACGGAACGACGACCCCCTCCTGTTGATGAAAACCATCCCTCTCACTGCACGCCACGTGGACGGTGGACATCCTTCGCACGGTGGCCACCGCACGATGCTTAATACCAACCGTGGTCGGGCGCAGCCCATGTGGCGCCCGGTGGTCGTTCAACACACCCGCCGCGACCACTGTCTGTCCTGCGAGGGATTCCAACCATCAGTCGTGGATTTGCAGTCCAATGCATCTCCTTTGTGTTAAACAACCTCTGAACTGTTTGATGAGAAAAGCAAACGTGCGAGGAACGTTTGTCGACGGGATCTCGTGTTCTGCTGGAAAAAAGTGATTTCGTGTTTGCCTCAACCACGCGGGAGTGTTTTGCAATGTTCAGTATGACAACCACGTGGGAGTGTTTTGCAATGTTCAGTTGGCTCGTCTTCAATGCCAAGCCAAGCAGGAATCATGGGGCCTGTCGCGAGGAACGAAGGAGTGAGAAGAGAAGGAAATACAAAAACCATCTGGCCGATCGCCAACCCAAGCAGGAATCATGGGGGCGATCACGTGGAACGAGCGAGAGGGAAGCAGAAGGGAACACAGTAACCGTGTGCCCCAGTGTCTTCGTCATCCGTTCCCTCCGTCCCCACCATTTGCGACACGTGCCACGACATGATGATCATCGGGGTGTTGATGAAGATGATGATGATGCTGATTGCGATGCAGATGATGATGATGATGATGATGACGTGGACGGTGGCGATGTTGATGACTACGATGATGTCGATGATGATGATGATGATGATGTTGATGATGTTGTTGATGATGATGAGGATGATGATGATCATGATGATGATGATGATGGTTTTGATGATGATGACAACGATGATGATGATGATGATGATGACGATGACAATGACGATGAGGATGATGACGATGATGATGATGATGATGATGACGATGATGATGATGATGATGATGATGATGATGATGGTAAACAAGAGTCATGGGGCCGCTCGCGAGGAACGAACGAGTGGGAAGCAAAAGGGCATACAAAAACCATGTGCCCCAATGTCATCGACATCCGTTCCCGCTGTCCCTGCAACTTGCAACACGTGGCGCGATGCGGCTGCTCCCATGCGCCGGCAAGCATGTGCGGCGACTGACACGCGGGCAGGCAGAAAACCACTTTACCTTAACGAGGGCACAACGCACACGATGGCGCAACTCTCTGACGGGGCACAATTCCTAGACGAGGCGCAGTTCTTCGACGATGGCAAAGCTCACACGATGGCGCGACTATTCGACAAGGGCTGAGCGCAGACCACGGCGGCCAATTGCTAACGCAGAACGCAAAGAAGGAATGTCGAAGCGCCGACAACTGGACCCCGGTAGCAGGCTGAAGGATGGGAAAGAGTTGGCGACGAGAGGGAACCCTTACACCCACGCCCGCAGACACGTGGCGCAACAGCGGAGCAGCAAAGGCGATGGAGGAGGTCGCCGAAGGGACGTCGCGCGTGAATGCGCTCGTCACGGCTGGAGATGCGAATGGGCTGCACCGGACCCCAGGCAGCGGAGCCCCAAACTATCGTCGCACCCCATGGAAAGACCAGCCTGTGTCCCCCCGCGCGGCCTCAGACCCCACTCGCCAGGCAGGAGACGCGAATGGCCGCGAACCCC
>BFEA01000952.1:30372-50927 GCA_003427395.1 Chara braunii | reverse complement strand
CGACCGGGAGTGTTTGTTAGGATGAAATACATGTCCGTCTTTTCGGAGAGGGCATCGGTAGACGAACCGCAGATCCACGTATACGGATCATCAATTTATGCTTTGTACGGCTTCAGTTCACGGACATCGTTCCAGGGGAACCCCGAATGTCGGCACATCTGAACTGGTAGTCAGTCTTGGTGTTTAAGGGAAAGAAAGGGAGAGGTATGAGATGCTGTTTTGCTGCCTATAATATTAGATGTGTAGCAGTGGACGGAGGTGTGAGAGGCAACAGTTGCTAGTAGACACTACACCGCGCACTTTTCGTGCAAATCCCTGATCGTCGTTCAGTTCAACAACCAACGAAAATCATGTTGGAGGTCTATCTCTGACGCCGTCTCCTTCCATGTCGCGCCCCGACGAAGTTCGGATCCCGGCGAACTTCGCGTTTTGGGTTGTGCGTTGATTTGTCTTTGGTACTGCTGGCGTCGGGCGGACGGCAAGAACCGTCGGGCACCACGAGCACGGTTTTGCTTGAGGCCGCGGCCTTCGAAAAGGTTATGCGACCAATTCCTCCTGCCGACGTTCGCGATCTACGACCGCCGCCAACCGAACTTCAAAAACACTATCCGTGTTCGGTTGTCGCCCAACCACCATCGACATGTGCCAAACAGTCGATCATTGTCGTTGCGAAATGCCAAAACCACTCTTAGGGATCCCAGTCGCGAAATGCCAAAAGCACTCTTAGGGATCCCAGGTGCGAATGAGCGCAGGGTCGCGCGAGCTTCGCGTTTCCTGAAACCCGTTAGAGATCCCGGTTTACGGACCCTCTAGTTGCATCTGGATCTGTTTAGAGCATAGACAGACTCAATAACTACTGCCATCAAAACCTACGGTCAGCTCTGACACCCCGAGTTCTCCCTCCAACACCTTGCTCGGACCCCTACTTTAACCTCATACGTGATCCAGTATTTCTCTCTGTGTATCTTTCTCGCAGCGTCCTGAAGTTCGGATCCCGGCGAACTTCCTGTGACGCCTGTCTATTGGACAGACACTGGTCTTCCTGATCCCCTGTGGATTGCGACAACAGCTCCTGTCCTCCCTGCTCCACACGTTTCGTTCTGCCCTATTAGGGACCCATACAATGTTGTCACGGCTGCTGCGCATATCAGAAGAAGTTCGGATTTCGGCGATCTTATCCTTCTCAACCGGCCTCTCATGTCTGTGTGGCATTCCCAGGTCGTGGTTGAGTCTATGGACCGTGTGTCTCTGACGCCGTCTCTGCCTGTCACATCGTCCTGAAGTTCGGATCCCGACGAACTTCATCTTTCGGGATGTGCGTTGGTTTGTCGTCGGACATGCCCGTCCGGTGGTTCGCACAACCCGCCCGGCGACGGGGAGAGTCAGTCTCTGACTTCTGGTTTTGATCAAATGCAGTTGCGGAGTATGTTCGCTCGAGCACGGTTCTGGAACGCTGGCTACATGGGCTGGCTGTTTCTCTCTTTCTGTCGCACCATCTTTTAGTCGGGACCCAGGCGGACTTCGCGTGCTAGCCTGTCCGGGTTCCGAGTGCTAAGTGGAGGACACTGCCTGGTCCAACGCGAGCTTCGAACATAACCTCCCGTTTATTACCCATGTAGTCGGCATCTGTGTTTCAGATATACCGATGTGGTTGTTGCCGGACCGCATGACGTGTGTCCCTTTTTAAAGATTGATCTCGTTGCAGGTAAGAGGTCATTAAAGGTCTTCGCGTCCAAAGTTCGCCGGGATCCGAACTTCGAGGTCCTGGAACGGCGTCATGTGATCGACGTGTTGGGCGCAATGTTTGTCGCCCGCGTTTTTTGCCTGCGTTGTATTTTGTCTGTGACTTGACGCTCTCTGGTGGTTCATTTCTTTTCCGTTGTCGTCTGCAGATAAGATGTCTTCGTCGAGGGGCGAGGGGGAGCCTGCAGCGACATCCGGGATGGGATCAGGGAAAGATTCCACAAAACGTTCGTCTACGACCTCGAGGTCGTGGTCGGACCACGCAAGGTCAAAATGGTTCGTCGACTGGTCTGCATACACGTCTGATGCCGAACTTCACCGAATGAGACGAATGTTAAAAAGGTTTCACGAGTTACTACAACAGTGTAATAACTACGTGAAGGACTTCATGACCATCGCTGACCTTCCACCGGGAGCGTTGAATGGAAGGAAGTTGGTCATAAATCCGGATGCCATGCCCGAGGAGGAACATCGGACGCGTTACAACCGTCTGACGAGCCTACAGGAGGTCTGCGTTCTCATGGCAGATGACCTTCTTCCTCGTGAGCTTGAGATTCATTTGCGTGCTCCTCTTCCGGGTGAGCGGGCAACAATTGTCATTCCGGAGTGTTCCCTAGTGCACGATTATTTGAGGTTTGTTTCGCTTTTCCCAGAAGGAATTGATGGTTGGTCTGTCCGCCGTGCCTCGGAAGTTGGATGGCCGCCAGGGCTCAATGCAAAGGAGTACTATGCGTTTCACCTGCACGAACGCGATGCTGAAAGGTCTTGCCTTCTTTATGAGGCACGCCTTTTCCACAAGTTTTGTTGCATGGCTTACGCTAAGGTTGAATCCCTTCGCTTGAAATGGGTAAGATTCCATCAGAAAGACTTGCGGTCAGAATATTATCAGGACCTTCAAAACCTGTCTCTTATACACATCTAGATGTGTATAAGAGACAGCCCTGAACCCCTCCAACCCCCCCTCTCCCCCCCCCCCCCCCCCCGACCAATGGACTGGAAAATACAAGCTGCTTCCCCTCGCTGCCTGAGACCCCCTCGAGCGGGGTCCGCGAACCCGACGACACGAACGCGAGTGGCCAGGAACAAGGGCTCTATTTTTTAATGACGCCCAGGAAGGGCTAGCCCACAGGGACTTTTTTGTCATGTTGCGCTCACCAGGTCCCCGTCGGGGAAATTTCGACGCGCAGCCACCGTTCGATTCGGGGATCGAACAGTCGTGCGGTGGCGTACGGACCTTGCGCGAAATTCCGAAACAAAAGGCCCGACGGGGGCCTCGAGTCCCGCGCACCTACAAGTATGAGCGGCGCCCTGGGCATTAACGATGCGTTCTGCATTTTTGCTGGGGAGATGTTGCCCGACGGAAGCCTCGCACCGCCACTATCGTCAACAACACCACCCCGCACAGCTGGAGCGCCATAGCTGGCAAAGAGAAGGGACAACCATTCCTCACCGCGCTCGTTTCCTGGCACTGACGCACCCCACGATTGCGGGGTGCAATCGGGGTTGGGTCTGGGATGATTGACATGTTTTGCACTTCCACTCTGCGTCTGCTGCAATCGGGGTTGAGAGGTGCAAAATATCCAATGATTGCACAGGTTTTAGCGCAGAACTGTATTCCGGTGTGCTCCTGTGGTGCTCAACAAGCGAATCACGAAAGGTTGTATCGAACACGCGGTGGCCAATCACGAAACACAATCACATTTTGAGCACTGACCACACTCGATATGATCCTTTGTGCTGTCCCAATGTCATATCCGCCGATCCGCCCAATGGATGATCGATCAAAACACGCGGTGGCAATGTCGACACAGCGAACACATCCGTCGACCAATCGCGAAACACGATCAGATCAATCGTGATTGGTCGATTCATCTTGTCTGGCGTGCCGACGTTATCACCGCGTGTGTGTTTTTCTTTTTGTGTGTGCGTGAGAGTGTGTGAGCTTCTGCTGCATTCAACCAACCAACAGAGAAAGCTCCGGTCGAACACGTGGTGACAATGTCTAGAACATACACGCGATGAACCGACCCATCACGAAACATAAGCCGACCACTCGCGATCGGGTGATTGATGTTGTTTGTTGTCACAACAATATCGCCCCTGATCCGCCAAACGGATGATTAATCGGTGCACGAGGAGACAACTTCGGGATCGCAAACGCATCCATCCGACCAATCGCAAAACGCTAACAGATTACTCGCGATCGGTCAATTGATCGTGTGTGTTGTCCCGACGTTATCACTGTGTGTGTGTTTCGCTTGTCTCAATGGCAACATCAAAACACACGCGGCGATGTGCGTCTTTGTGTGTGTGTGCGTGTGCGTGCGAGTGCTGTTTGAGCATCGTGACCTGTTATGTGGTCCTGCAGGCGATGTGCGTGTGCTTGCGTCTGTGCGTATGCGTGTGCGCGTGCATGATCAACCCGTCGGCGAGCGAGCAGTCGATTGGTCAGGAGATCTGCCATGATCAACTGTTTGATCGGGTGCTTTGTTGGCGGTTGCTCGACTGGTTGATCAACCAGCACACCAACCGCCAACCGAGCACCCAATCAAATAGTTGATCCTGGCAGATCTCCTGACCAATCGAGTGTTCTGTCGAAGACTATCAACAAGTTCGATAGACCGGTCGCTCGCCGACCAGATTATCAATCTCCAGACGTTGGAAGCAGCGACAACAAGCGACCGATCTGCGAGAAATCCTTTCTTCGCAGAGAATCCACACGGCAATTGATCATGTGCCCGTGAACGGATCGCAGAAGGCAATGGATCATGTGTCCGCGAACGGATCACACAATGTTGTTGCTCATCAAACCTTGTATAACATCGAACCATGTTGGGCATGGAACCTGGCTTCACATCAAACCTCGGCGTGCGTCGAACCTCGTCAGACGTCGAACTTTGGCGAACTGATCGCGCAATCAAACTGAACTGATCGCGCAACCAAACACCGGAAGAAGTTCGCATTCCGGCGAGCTTGTGCACCTGTTCGAACACGTTTCGCAACCCCGCCCCACAACCACAGCCGATGATGTGTAGGAATTCGAAGTCCGCCGGGATCTGAACTTCAAGAAATTATTGGACGGCGAATTTGGTAGACAGGTGTGTCTCTCCCATGCAATTTCGCCAAGGCCGGATCCCGACGAACTTCATGTTCCCGCCTTTCGGAATACATGTTCGCAGCCCGCCTGCTGGGCTGTGGATTCGAACCTCGCTTGCAAGGTCCCTTGTACAATCGTCAAGTCCGGACCTCGATGAACTTCGGTTTGGTGAAAATGCGAAGTCCGCTGGGATCCGGACTTCTCCTGCACGGTTCCTCGCACATACATCAAGTTCGGACCCCGACAAACTTCGCTTTTCGCATTGTTTGGGTTCAGAATGCGGACTTGCTGGCGCCTGGGGAATTGCCACAACCTCGGATTCGTAAACACTTGAAGTCCGCTGGGATCCGAACTTCTCGCGAACGGCTCCTCGTTCAATCGCCGAGTTCGCCAAATTCTAACTGCCCGCAACCACAACCCGTACTTCTCGTGCACGGTTCCTCGTCCCATCGTCGACTTCGTCGACAGTGTCTCTGCCGCGCGATTTTGCCAAGTTCGGATCCCGACGAACTTGAGATTTCCTCCTTTCACAATTCATGTTTGCGGCCCGCTTGCTGGGCCGTGGATCCGAACCTGCCGTGCACGGTTCCTCGGACAGTCGTCAATTTCGAATACCGACGAACTTCAGATTCGATAAAATGCGAAGTCCGCTGGGATCCGAACTTCTCGTACAGGGGTCCTCATGCGGTTGTCAAGTTCGGACCCAGGCATACTTCAATATTCGGGTGGTGTGGGTTCCGACTATGGAGTTTCTAGCGCCCGGTGGATTGCCACAACTTTGGATTCGTAAAAATGTGAAGTCCGCCGAGATCCGAACCTCAAGAAAGTTTGGGACGGCGAGTTTGAGAGACACCTTTGTCTTTCCCGCGCAGTCTCGCCAAGTTCGGATCACGGCGGACATGAGGTTCCCGCCTCTCGTGGGACATGTTTGCGGCTGGCCTACTGGCTGGTAGAAGTGAACACCAACCAAGTCGACCACCCAAATTTAGATCTTCGAGCGTGTGCTCCGTCTAATGCCATAGGTCACAGATCGCGAAACACGACGTGTTTACGAGTGTCTCCGTGCCCACGTGTGTCGTTTGGCATGTGCGCGTGGTGTGTAGGGTGCGTAATGGAGGCGACCTTCTCGACACCACGAATCATGGAGTCGATGTTCTCGACACCACGGACCATGAGTCCCGAGACGCACATTCGCTTGGCAGAACCGTTTCGTCCTTGCGCGAGATCTGTGCGGTATTTCAACGGTGTAACTACGATCCACGAAGCGACCGAAGAAGACTTCGACGAGGACCCCTGGATGACCGTCGTCCCGTGCATGGGCGGGCATATTGACGGTTGGTGCGATGGGAATTGGGCCACGATGGAGAGTCGATGTCCTTGGGCAAGCCAGTACAAGTTCGCCAACATGTTGGAGTTCGGGAACCTCATCCTGGTGTCTGACGTTGTCCTCGGACACAAGTTCCTGAACCATATGAGCAGAGCACTGGGCTGCATTAGCCGCCATTTCAGCCGCCTCGAGTGCCACTACGTTAGGTCGTCGCCACGAACTTGGGGAGGCCCACGGAAACAAGAGTTGGTGGACTGCGCTCGCCACTACTCGTTCCTAGAGCAGTACCCGCTCCGCTGCCCCGGGAATTCTCCACAAGCTGTGTCATACTGTTGTGTGTGATTGACTGTGCTCGGGTCTGATTTCGCCAGAGTTCTATGTGTCGCTGCTTCGAAGGGGTCCAAACTTGTGCGGACGCGCGGGCCTGAACGTGTAGATGGGTGGCGCGATTTGGTGATAGTAGGGCGGGTCCAAAACTTTTCGTTGCATCGTGAGGTCGAGGAGAAAGTGTCCGATATACGGGACTGTATAGGGAATTCCTTAGCACGACCGGGAGTGTTTGTTAGGATGAAATACATGTCCGTCTTTTCGGAGAGGGCATCGGTAGACGAACCGCAGATCCACGTATACGGATCATCAATTTATGCTTTGTACGGCTTCAGTTCACGGACATCGTTCCAGGGGAACCCCGAATGTCGGCACATCTGAACTGGTAGTCAGTCTTGGTGTTTAAGGGAAAGAAAGGGAGAGGTATGAGATGCTGTTTTGCTGCCTATAATATTAGATGTGTAGCAGTGGACGGAGGTGTGAGAGGCAACAGTTGCTAGTAGACACTACACCGCGCACTTTTCGTGCAAATCCCTGATCGTCGTTCAGTTCAACAACCAACGAAAATCATGTTGGAGGTCTATCTCTGACGCCGTCTCCTTCCATGTCGCGCCCCGACGAAGTTCGGATCCCGGCGAACTTCGCGTTTTGGGTTGTGCGTTGATTTGTCTTTGGTACTGCTGGCGTCGGGCGGACGGCAAGAACCGTCGGGCACCACGAGCACGGTTTTGCTTGAGGCCGCGGCCTTCGAAAAGGTTATGCGACCAATTCCTCCTGCCGACGTTCGCGATCTACGACCGCCGCCAACCGAACTTCAAAAACACTATCCGTGTTCGGTTGTCGCCCAACCACCATCGACATGTGCCAAACAGTCGATCATTGTCGTTGCGAAATGCCAAAACCACTCTTAGGGATCCCAGTCGCGAAATGCCAAAAGCACTCTTAGGGATCCCAGGTGCGAATGAGCGCAGGGTCGCGCGAGCTTCGCGTTTCCTGAAACCCGTTAGAGATCCCGGTTTACGGACCCTCTAGTTGCATCTGGATCTGTTTAGAGCATAGACAGACTCAATAACTACTGCCATCAAAACCTACGGTCAGCTCTGACACCCCGAGTTCTCCCTCCAACACCTTGCTCGGACCCCTACTTTAACCTCATACGTGATCCAGTATTTCTCTCTGTGTATCTTTCTCGCAGCGTCCTGAAGTTCGGATCCCGGCGAACTTCCTGTGACGCCTGTCTATTGGACAGACACTGGTCTTCCTGATCCCCTGTGGATTGCGACAACAGCTCCTGTCCTCCCTGCTCCACACGTTTCGTTCTGCCCTATTAGGGACCCATACAATGTTGTCACGGCTGCTGCGCATATCAGAAGAAGTTCGGATTTCGGCGATCTTATCCTTCTCAACCGGCCTCTCATGTCTGTGTGGCATTCCCAGGTCGTGGTTGAGTCTATGGACCGTGTGTCTCTGACGCCGTCTCTGCCTGTCACATCGTCCTGAAGTTCGGATCCCGACGAACTTCATCTTTCGGGATGTGCGTTGGTTTGTCGTCGGACATGCCCGTCCGGTGGTTCGCACAACCCGCCCGGCGACGGGGAGAGTCAGTCTCTGACTTCTGGTTTTGATCAAATGCAGTTGCGGAGTATGTTCGCTCGAGCACGGTTCTGGAACGCTGGCTACATGGGCTGGCTGTTTCTCTCTTTCTGTCGCACCATCTTTTAGTCGGGACCCAGGCGGACTTCGCGTGCTAGCCTGTCCGGGTTCCGAGTGCTAAGTGGAGGACACTGCCTGGTCCAACGCGAGCTTCGAACATAACCTCCCGTTTATTACCCATGTAGTCGGCATCTGTGTTTCAGATATACCGATGTGGTTGTTGCCGGACCGCATGACGTGTGTCCCTTTTTAAAGATTGATCTCGTTGCAGGTAAGAGGTCATTAAAGGTCTTCGCGTCCAAAGTTCGCCGGGATCCGAACTTCGAGGTCCTGGAACGGCGTCATGTGATCGACGTGTTGGGCGCAATGTTTGTCGCCCGCGTTTTTTGCCTGCGTTGTATTTTGTCTGTGACTTGACGCTCTCTGGTGGTTCATTTCTTTTCCGTTGTCGTCTGCAGATAAGATGTCTTCGTCGAGGGGCGAGGGGGAGCCTGCAGCGACATCCGGGATGGGATCAGGGAAAGATTCCACAAAACGTTCGTCTACGACCTCGAGGTCGTGGTCGGACCACGCAAGGTCAAAATGGTTCGTCGACTGGTCTGCATACACGTCTGATGCCGAACTTCACCGAATGAGACGAATGTTAAAAAGGTTTCACGAGTTACTACAACAGTGTAATAACTACGTGAAGGACTTCATGACCATCGCTGACCTTCCACCGGGAGCGTTGAATGGAAGGAAGTTGGTCATAAATCCGGATGCCATGCCCGAGGAGGAACATCGGACGCGTTACAACCGTCTGACGAGCCTACAGGAGGTCTGCGTTCTCATGGCAGATGACCTTCTTCCTCGTGAGCTTGAGATTCATTTGCGTGCTCCTCTTCCGGGTGAGCGGGCAACAATTGTCATTCCGGAGTGTTCCCTAGTGCACGATTATTTGAGGTTTGTTTCGCTTTTCCCAGAAGGAATTGATGGTTGGTCTGTCCGCCGTGCCTCGGAAGTTGGATGGCCGCCAGGGCTCAATGCAAAGGAGTACTATGCGTTTCACCTGCACGAACGCGATGCTGAAAGGTCTTGCCTTCTTTATGAGGCACGCCTTTTCCACAAGTTTTGTTGCATGGCTTACGCTAAGGTTGAATCCCTTCGCTTGAAATGGGTAAGATTCCATCAGAAAGACTTGCGGTCAGAATATTATCAGGACCTTCAAAACCTGTCTCTTATACACATCTAGATGTGTATAAGAGACAGCCCTGAACCCCTCCAACCCCCCCTCTCCCCCCCCCCCCCCCCCCGACCAATGGACTGGAAAATACAAGCTGCTTCCCCTCGCTGCCTGAGACCCCCTCGAGCGGGGTCCGCGAACCCGACGACACGAACGCGAGTGGCCAGGAACAAGGGCTCTATTTTTTAATGACGCCCAGGAAGGGCTAGCCCACAGGGACTTTTTTGTCATGTTGCGCTCACCAGGTCCCCGTCGGGGAAATTTCGACGCGCAGCCACCGTTCGATTCGGGGATCGAACAGTCGTGCGGTGGCGTACGGACCTTGCGCGAAATTCCGAAACAAAAGGCCCGACGGGGGCCTCGAGTCCCGCGCACCTACAAGTATGAGCGGCGCCCTGGGCATTAACGATGCGTTCTGCATTTTTGCTGGGGAGATGTTGCCCGACGGAAGCCTCGCACCGCCACTATCGTCAACAACACCACCCCGCACAGCTGGAGCGCCATAGCTGGCAAAGAGAAGGGACAACCATTCCTCACCGCGCTCGTTTCCTGGCACTGACGCACCCCACGATTGCGGGGTGCAATCGGGGTTGGGTCTGGGATGATTGACATGTTTTGCACTTCCACTCTGCGTCTGCTGCAATCGGGGTTGAGAGGTGCAAAATATCCAATGATTGCACAGGTTTTAGCGCAGAACTGTATTCCGGTGTGCTCCTGTGGTGCTCAACAAGCGAATCACGAAAGGTTGTATCGAACACGCGGTGGCCAATCACGAAACACAATCACATTTTGAGCACTGACCACACTCGATATGATCCTTTGTGCTGTCCCAATGTCATATCCGCCGATCCGCCCAATGGATGATCGATCAAAACACGCGGTGGCAATGTCGACACAGCGAACACATCCGTCGACCAATCGCGAAACACGATCAGATCAATCGTGATTGGTCGATTCATCTTGTCTGGCGTGCCGACGTTATCACCGCGTGTGTGTTTTTCTTTTTGTGTGTGCGTGAGAGTGTGTGAGCTTCTGCTGCATTCAACCAACCAACAGAGAAAGCTCCGGTCGAACACGTGGTGACAATGTCTAGAACATACACGCGATGAACCGACCCATCACGAAACATAAGCCGACCACTCGCGATCGGGTGATTGATGTTGTTTGTTGTCACAACAATATCGCCCCTGATCCGCCAAACGGATGATTAATCGGTGCACGAGGAGACAACTTCGGGATCGCAAACGCATCCATCCGACCAATCGCAAAACGCTAACAGATTACTCGCGATCGGTCAATTGATCGTGTGTGTTGTCCCGACGTTATCACTGTGTGTGTGTTTCGCTTGTCTCAATGGCAACATCAAAACACACGCGGCGATGTGCGTCTTTGTGTGTGTGTGCGTGTGCGTGCGAGTGCTGTTTGAGCATCGTGACCTGTTATGTGGTCCTGCAGGCGATGTGCGTGTGCTTGCGTCTGTGCGTATGCGTGTGCGCGTGCATGATCAACCCGTCGGCGAGCGAGCAGTCGATTGGTCAGGAGATCTGCCATGATCAACTGTTTGATCGGGTGCTTTGTTGGCGGTTGCTCGACTGGTTGATCAACCAGCACACCAACCGCCAACCGAGCACCCAATCAAATAGTTGATCCTGGCAGATCTCCTGACCAATCGAGTGTTCTGTCGAAGACTATCAACAAGTTCGATAGACCGGTCGCTCGCCGACCAGATTATCAATCTCCAGACGTTGGAAGCAGCGACAACAAGCGACCGATCTGCGAGAAATCCTTTCTTCGCAGAGAATCCACACGGCAATTGATCATGTGCCCGTGAACGGATCGCAGAAGGCAATGGATCATGTGTCCGCGAACGGATCACACAATGTTGTTGCTCATCAAACCTTGTATAACATCGAACCATGTTGGGCATGGAACCTGGCTTCACATCAAACCTCGGCGTGCGTCGAACCTCGTCAGACGTCGAACTTTGGCGAACTGATCGCGCAATCAAACTGAACTGATCGCGCAACCAAACACCGGAAGAAGTTCGCATTCCGGCGAGCTTGTGCACCTGTTCGAACACGTTTCGCAACCCCGCCCCACAACCACAGCCGATGATGTGTAGGAATTCGAAGTCCGCCGGGATCTGAACTTCAAGAAATTATTGGACGGCGAATTTGGTAGACAGGTGTGTCTCTCCCATGCAATTTCGCCAAGGCCGGATCCCGACGAACTTCATGTTCCCGCCTTTCGGAATACATGTTCGCAGCCCGCCTGCTGGGCTGTGGATTCGAACCTCGCTTGCAAGGTCCCTTGTACAATCGTCAAGTCCGGACCTCGATGAACTTCGGTTTGGTGAAAATGCGAAGTCCGCTGGGATCCGGACTTCTCCTGCACGGTTCCTCGCACATACATCAAGTTCGGACCCCGACAAACTTCGCTTTTCGCATTGTTTGGGTTCAGAATGCGGACTTGCTGGCGCCTGGGGAATTGCCACAACCTCGGATTCGTAAACACTTGAAGTCCGCTGGGATCCGAACTTCTCGCGAACGGCTCCTCGTTCAATCGCCGAGTTCGCCAAATTCTAACTGCCCGCAACCACAACCCGTACTTCTCGTGCACGGTTCCTCGTCCCATCGTCGACTTCGTCGACAGTGTCTCTGCCGCGCGATTTTGCCAAGTTCGGATCCCGACGAACTTGAGATTTCCTCCTTTCACAATTCATGTTTGCGGCCCGCTTGCTGGGCCGTGGATCCGAACCTGCCGTGCACGGTTCCTCGGACAGTCGTCAATTTCGAATACCGACGAACTTCAGATTCGATAAAATGCGAAGTCCGCTGGGATCCGAACTTCTCGTACAGGGGTCCTCATGCGGTTGTCAAGTTCGGACCCAGGCATACTTCAATATTCGGGTGGTGTGGGTTCCGACTATGGAGTTTCTAGCGCCCGGTGGATTGCCACAACTTTGGATTCGTAAAAATGTGAAGTCCGCCGAGATCCGAACCTCAAGAAAGTTTGGGACGGCGAGTTTGAGAGACACCTTTGTCTTTCCCGCGCAGTCTCGCCAAGTTCGGATCACGGCGGACATGAGGTTCCCGCCTCTCGTGGGACATGTTTGCGGCTGGCCTACTGGCTGGTAGAAGTGAACACCAACCAAGTCGACCACCCAAATTTAGATCTTCGAGCGTGTGCTCCGTCTAATGCCATAGGTCACAGATCGCGAAACACGACGTGTTTACGAGTGTCTCCGTGCCCACGTGTGTCGTTTGGCATGTGCGCGTGGTGTGTAGGGTGCGTAATGGAGGCGACCTTCTCGACACCACGAATCATGGAGTCGATGTTCTCGACACCACGGACCATGAGTCCCGAGACGCACATTCGCTTGGCAGAACCGTTTCGTCCTTGCGCGAGATCTGTGCGGTATTTCAACGGTGTAACTACGATCCACGAAGCGACCGAAGAAGACTTCGACGAGGACCCCTGGATGACCGTCGTCCCGTGCATGGGCGGGCATATTGACGGTTGGTGCGATGGGAATTGGGCCACGATGGAGAGTCGATGTCCTTGGGCAAGCCAGTACAAGTTCGCCAACATGTTGGAGTTCGGGAACCTCATCCTGGTGTCTGACGTTGTCCTCGGACACAAGTTCCTGAACCATATGAGCAGAGCACTGGGCTGCATTAGCCGCCATTTCAGCCGCCTCGAGTGCCACTACGTTAGGTCGTCGCCACGAACTTGGGGAGGCCCACGGAAACAAGAGTTGGTGGACTGCGCTCGCCACTACTCGTTCCTAGAGCAGTACCCGCTCCGCTGCCCCGGGAATTCTCCACAAGCTGTGTCATACTGTTGTGTGTGATTGACTGTGCTCGGGTCTGATTTCGCCAGAGTTCTATGTGTCGCTGCTTCGAAGGGGTCCAAACTTGTGCGGACGCGCGGGCCTGAACGTGTAGATGGGTGGCGCGATTTGGTGATAGTAGGGCGGGTCCAAAACTTTTCGTTGCATCGTGAGGTCGAGGAGAAAGTGTCCGATATACGGGACTGTATAGGGAATTCCTTAGCACGACCGGGAGTGTTTGTTAGGATGAAATACATGTCCGTCTTTTCGGAGAGGGCATCGGTAGACGAACCGCAGATCCACGTATACGGATCATCAATTTATGCTTTGTACGGCTTCAGTTCACGGACATCGTTCCAGGGGAACCCCGAATGTCGGCACATCTGAACTGGTAGTCAGTCTTGGTGTTTAAGGGAAAGAAAGGGAGAGGTATGAGATGCTGTTTTGCTGCCTATAATATTAGATGTGTAGCAGTGGACGGAGGTGTGAGAGGCAACAGTTGCTAGTAGACACTACACCGCGCACTTTTCGTGCAAATCCCTGATCGTCGTTCAGTTCAACAACCAACGAAAATCATGTTGGAGGTCTATCTCTGACGCCGTCTCCTTCCATGTCGCGCCCCGACGAAGTTCGGATCCCGGCGAACTTCGCGTTTTGGGTTGTGCGTTGATTTGTCTTTGGTACTGCTGGCGTCGGGCGGACGGCAAGAACCGTCGGGCACCACGAGCACGGTTTTGCTTGAGGCCGCGGCCTTCGAAAAGGTTATGCGACCAATTCCTCCTGCCGACGTTCGCGATCTACGACCGCCGCCAACCGAACTTCAAAAACACTATCCGTGTTCGGTTGTCGCCCAACCACCATCGACATGTGCCAAACAGTCGATCATTGTCGTTGCGAAATGCCAAAACCACTCTTAGGGATCCCAGTCGCGAAATGCCAAAAGCACTCTTAGGGATCCCAGGTGCGAATGAGCGCAGGGTCGCGCGAGCTTCGCGTTTCCTGAAACCCGTTAGAGATCCCGGTTTACGGACCCTCTAGTTGCATCTGGATCTGTTTAGAGCATAGACAGACTCAATAACTACTGCCATCAAAACCTACGGTCAGCTCTGACACCCCGAGTTCTCCCTCCAACACCTTGCTCGGACCCCTACTTTAACCTCATACGTGATCCAGTATTTCTCTCTGTGTATCTTTCTCGCAGCGTCCTGAAGTTCGGATCCCGGCGAACTTCCTGTGACGCCTGTCTATTGGACAGACACTGGTCTTCCTGATCCCCTGTGGATTGCGACAACAGCTCCTGTCCTCCCTGCTCCACACGTTTCGTTCTGCCCTATTAGGGACCCATACAATGTTGTCACGGCTGCTGCGCATATCAGAAGAAGTTCGGATTTCGGCGATCTTATCCTTCTCAACCGGCCTCTCATGTCTGTGTGGCATTCCCAGGTCGTGGTTGAGTCTATGGACCGTGTGTCTCTGACGCCGTCTCTGCCTGTCACATCGTCCTGAAGTTCGGATCCCGACGAACTTCATCTTTCGGGATGTGCGTTGGTTTGTCGTCGGACATGCCCGTCCGGTGGTTCGCACAACCCGCCCGGCGACGGGGAGAGTCAGTCTCTGACTTCTGGTTTTGATCAAATGCAGTTGCGGAGTATGTTCGCTCGAGCACGGTTCTGGAACGCTGGCTACATGGGCTGGCTGTTTCTCTCTTTCTGTCGCACCATCTTTTAGTCGGGACCCAGGCGGACTTCGCGTGCTAGCCTGTCCGGGTTCCGAGTGCTAAGTGGAGGACACTGCCTGGTCCAACGCGAGCTTCGAACATAACCTCCCGTTTATTACCCATGTAGTCGGCATCTGTGTTTCAGATATACCGATGTGGTTGTTGCCGGACCGCATGACGTGTGTCCCTTTTTAAAGATTGATCTCGTTGCAGGTAAGAGGTCATTAAAGGTCTTCGCGTCCAAAGTTCGCCGGGATCCGAACTTCGAGGTCCTGGAACGGCGTCATGTGATCGACGTGTTGGGCGCAATGTTTGTCGCCCGCGTTTTTTGCCTGCGTTGTATTTTGTCTGTGACTTGACGCTCTCTGGTGGTTCATTTCTTTTCCGTTGTCGTCTGCAGATAAGATGTCTTCGTCGAGGGGCGAGGGGGAGCCTGCAGCGACATCCGGGATGGGATCAGGGAAAGATTCCACAAAACGTTCGTCTACGACCTCGAGGTCGTGGTCGGACCACGCAAGGTCAAAATGGTTCGTCGACTGGTCTGCATACACGTCTGATGCCGAACTTCACCGAATGAGACGAATGTTAAAAAGGTTTCACGAGTTACTACAACAGTGTAATAACTACGTGAAGGACTTCATGACCATCGCTGACCTTCCACCGGGAGCGTTGAATGGAAGGAAGTTGGTCATAAATCCGGATGCCATGCCCGAGGAGGAACATCGGACGCGTTACAACCGTCTGACGAGCCTACAGGAGGTCTGCGTTCTCATGGCAGATGACCTTCTTCCTCGTGAGCTTGAGATTCATTTGCGTGCTCCTCTTCCGGGTGAGCGGGCAACAATTGTCATTCCGGAGTGTTCCCTAGTGCACGATTATTTGAGGTTTGTTTCGCTTTTCCCAGAAGGAATTGATGGTTGGTCTGTCCGCCGTGCCTCGGAAGTTGGATGGCCGCCAGGGCTCAATGCAAAGGAGTACTATGCGTTTCACCTGCACGAACGCGATGCTGAAAGGTCTTGCCTTCTTTATGAGGCACGCCTTTTCCACAAGTTTTGTTGCATGGCTTACGCTAAGGTTGAATCCCTTCGCTTGAAATGGGTAAGATTCCATCAGAAAGACTTGCGGTCAGAATATTATCAGGACCTGCGAGACGCTATGCAATAAAATCAGCACGGTGATGGTGTCGGGACAAAAAGACTTCTGCCCTCCACCTTCACTGGGGGGCCACGATATATGACCGAAAGATATCATGACAGCATGACAATCGTGAGGCGGTTTCGAAAACCCAATATTTTTATCACTATGACGTGTAACACAAACTGGGCGGAGATCCAACAAGCCCTCTTGCTGGGTCAGTGTGCAACCGACATGCCTGATCTTCTTGCCCGAGTGTTCAAAGGTTATCTCACCCAGCTCATTGACGAGATTAAGAAAGAACAGATCTTTGGGAGAGTCGATGGACTGTTATATGTGGTGGGGTTCCAAAAAAGGGGTCTGCCGCATGCACACATATTGGTCATCTTGCATCTGGATGATAAAATCCGCGATCCAGATATTGTTGACAACGTAGTGTGTGCAGAGATTCCGCCTGAAGGGGAATTGAGAGAAAGGGTTGTTTAATTCATGCTGCACGACATTTGCGGTGAGGACAAACATGATGCTTCGTGTACCGAGAACGCGAAGTGCACGAAAGGGTTTCCAAAAGAATTCATTTCCACGACAACCTTCAAAGATGAACAAACTTATCCTTCTTATAGGAAAAGAATACCAAGTGACGGTGGTTTTACGGTCAATCAAAATCGCGTTGTTTATGACAATCGTCGAGTCATCCCATATAACCCGTACTTGCTGATGAGGTTTAACTGCCACATCAATGTGGAATGTTTTGCTAACATCAATGCGTGCAAGTATGTGTATAAGTACGTGTATAAAGGGTGTGATCGTGTCATGGTTTGCGAACAAGATAATGATGCACTTGTCGATGAAGTCAGATCCTATCAAGATATGCGTGTTGTCGGTGCGCATGCAAGGCATGCTGGTGCCTGTTTGAGTTCGACCTTGCGGAACAGTGACCCGCAATCGAAAGATTTCCCGTGCATATCGAGAACATGCAAAAAGTGGTGTTCGAACCGGGCATGAAAGATCATGTTCTTTCGCGTGGACCGCCGACCACAAAATTGACGGCATGGATGAATCACAATTCTTTGAACGCACATATTCCTAAACACGAGCTCCCTTTGTATCCTGACATTATTAAAACTCATGTGTGGGATAATCAACATAAGGTGTGAAACATAAGAAAGTGTGCTCTTCATGGTGCTCCTTTCGAAAAGATATCTCGATTGCATCATGCCAGGGTCACGGAAGGCGAACGCGTCTATCGCCGTATGTTGCTACACCATGAGCACTCTCGTGGAGCACGCTCTTTTGCAGAAATTTGTACCGTGGATGGAGTCAAATACGATTCGTTTCGATCGGTGTGTCTTCGATTAGGGCTTTTGCAAACCGATGATGCATATAATCAATGTATAGAGACTGCCGCACTCCACTATATGCCTGCAGAGGTTCGTAAAGTGTTCGGTATGCTTCTACTGTTTGGCCCGGTCAACGATCCAGTTCAATTCTTTCAACGGCATTGGGACAAAATGTGTGATGATTTTCAGTATCGTTCGGGCTCTCTAATTCTTCCTCCGATCGTTTTGCAATGTTTGGTGCTCTTTGATCTTGACCGTATCTTACACGAGTCTGGCAAAATCATTCGCCTGTTCGGTCTTTATTATCCGACCCCTGATGGAGAAACGGTTGCCGACGACATAAACAGACATTACGAGAACAGGACTGTGTCGTCGATTTTAAATGACGAGTTGTCGTATGATCCGATTGAGATGCGAACTAGATTTGAGTCTAATTTTCGACGTCTTCGACAACGCCAAAGAGTGCTCGTGCAAAGAGTTGTTCGGGTCGTGGAAGAGAAACAACCGCTTTATGCTTTTGTAGATGCGCCGACAGGAACGGGAAAGACTTTTTGCATAGAAACGATTTTGGCGGGGATCAGGTCGAGTAATGGTATTGGATTCGTTGTGGCGTCCAGTGGGATAGCGGCGACTCTTTTGACCGGTGGTCGAACATTTCACTCACGATTTCGAGTACCTTTGAAACCTGATAACACGCGTCCCTTCAATATTCCGAAACAAGGTGATCTTGCCGAACTTATCCGCCGTGCCGACTTGATCGTTTGGGATGAGGCTCCGATGAGTGACAAGTTCCACTTGGAAGTTCTTGACATTACGCTTCGAGATCTCTGTAACAGTAACCTCCCGTTTGGAGGAAAGGTTTTGCTTATTTCTGGGGACTTTCTCCAGGTTTTTCCCGCTGTGAAGCACGGGTCTCGAGCGCAGCAAATTGATGCCTCAATTAAAATGTCTTCTTTGTGGAAACTCTTTGAGGTCCATTGCCTGACTGAGAATATGTGGATCTTAAGCTTAGGGGATGATCCAATGGCACGAATGTATGACGCGTTTTTGATGCGTATTGGGAATGGGGAACAAATTCGTTTTCTTCCTAATGAACCTGCCGCGGTCAAACTACCGCGTGAGATTTGTACTTAGAAACCTATTCGTGATTTGATTTCGTGGACATTTGACAATGTGTGTGAACACGTTGGGGATGCTGACTATTTTTATGCTTGATTGATTCTTTGCGCTACCAATGACGATTTGGGGTGTGTTAACGATATGGTTCTGAAAGATTTCCCTGGCGAGATGCGTGAAAGTCATAGTGTTGATTACCCTGCTTTTGATGATCACGAACGTGCTATCCAACATGAGTTCTTAAATTCTCTCAATGAGTCTGGTCTTCCGCCTCACAAACTGCGCTTGAAAATTGGTGCGCCTTTGATGTTGTTGCACAATTTGTCGTCCAAACAAGGACTTTGCAATGACACAAGGTTAATTCTTAAAAAGATTGTTGATGATGATTTGTTGGAAATAACCATAATGCGTACCGGTGAAACGACACTGATCCCCAAAACCGACTTAACAAGTGATGGTGAAACCACGGGGTTTAAATGGAGTAGGAGGCAGTTCCTCATCCGTCTTGTGGTTGCTGCGACCATTAACAAGTCGCAAGGACAAACTGTCTCTCATGCCGGGGTTTGGTTGCGCAAACCTGTTTTTGCGCATGGGCAGTTGTATGTTGCTTTGTCGCGCGTTGGTCATCCCAACAACATTCGTGTTGCGTTGCCCAACAAAAAGTTCATCACAAAGAATATTGTTTATTACGAACTTTTGCAATTATTTCTTCTCCTTGGTCGTATATATCTCTTTCGGACGAGTTGCCAGGACATGCGCATCACTTTTTGAATGAGTTTTTCTCTTTTGTCGTATATATCTCTTCCGTCTGATCGGTGTTGAATTTTTGGTAAACTTTTTTTTTTTTTTTCCCCGCAGGCGACTCTGAACTGCACCATACCTATGGGACACGTGCTCAAATGAAAAAGAGGAAACAAACCGTCAATAGCAATACAACTGATGGTGCTGTGAATGTTACATCTAGATAACAAGGGGCCCAAACAAGGTGATCAAGGAGTAGCAAAAAACAAGTTACATCGGATAATGAAAATGAACATACTGTTGACCATGATATTGTGCGTGATGGAGTTGAAGGTGCCTATCAACAAGCGAGCACCCTCGACGAAGCTGAAAAAATGCATGTTGACTGTTTTGACGATGGTTATGATCGGCGTGACAAATCTGTGCCTAATTTTTCATTGGGTTTGACCGGTAAGTCTTTGCTCGATGATGACGAAGATGATAGCGATACGAGTGATTCTCAAACGATTGATTCTACAACCAACAGTAATCGTGTTCTTCAGAAAAATAATCTCGTGGGTTCAACTCCAATTGGTGAGCTGACCCTCTGAAATCACCAGATGGAGGAAAAAAATGCTGACTATCAAACTCCATTCGGAGTTCGTGACAAGTTGGAACAACTCCATTCTGAGGTGTTTGGAGATTAATTTGTCACTCATGGAGTTGTTGGAGATGTGCGTGCTCGTGATTCATGTTCGCAATCCCAACGCTCTGCACAAAGAAAGAAATCATCCACCGTTCCGGCAACTATTATTCATGGGCATGCGAGTTCAACAATTAACATAACTGATAATGTGTGTTCAGCTGGAATGCTCGAGCGTGCGTTCGCTACGAATAGGGAGGAACGACAACCGGTTGTTAGTGAAACGGCAACTCAGGTTTTGAGAGCGCTGGATGACATCTGTACCAATGAACTTGCACCTCTTCTGTTTCGTGGACCGCTCCCTAGATGTGCACGGGTTCACGATTCATGTTCGCAATCTCAACACAGCCAACGCGAAAGAGATGTTTGCACCGCATCACAACCACAAAATCCTTCAACTGTTATTGTGGTGCCTCATGATAAGGGTGCACCCACAATCGACACTCCGAATCCGCGCGCTTACCTTGGCAAATGGTTCGACGATGCGAAGAAGGTTGGCCTGGAAAAAGTCTTGACTGAGGTGCTTTTTTAAATGTTTGTCGAAACTGCGAGCGTTACAAAGGATGAAAATATATGGGAAAAGTTTTTGGACTGGGAAAGAAGCAAACTCACAGATATGCGGTT